>VOMN01140369.1:0-14274 GCA_014899125.1 Orchestia grillus
TGCAGCTCAGTATGTTACTATATACAGTTTTGTTTAACAATTTATCAGACAGGTGTCGACCTGGGCCTTCGGCATCGGAGTTATTTCTCCCCCGTCTCTCAAGAGAGGAAACATCTGCTTCTATGTTATTGCGATGTGTTTCCACAAATCTAAAAAAGTTGCTGGTCTCTCAGGCAGTGTAACTGTACCAGTAAAAGTTGAGTTCTTTTCCGTGGCAGTGCTCACGGTTGACTTGATAGTCCAGCGTGACCATGCCTTGGAGGCTCCAGCCAGAGATGGCCAGCTGGCGGTAGGCCTGTTGGACGCGTTTGGGTGTGGCAAATTTATTGTATTTTTTGTATTGCCGGTACCGTTTCCGGGTACTTCGGTTGTCTTTATCCCTGCAGGGTAGAGGAATCTGCATTTTTTCCTCGTGCAGTTGAGGCCACCCGTTGCCCTCCCGCACAAGGTTAGGGGAAAGAGTTCACACTTTTTGCCCCTGTTACAACCTTATATATATTTCAGTTTATAGCTGAATTTGATAAGTTTTCGGCAAAGCTTCGGGTGCGTGTAGCGGCAGTTTTCACATTTGTTCCCATTTTCACCTTTATACTGAACTTGTTTTCAACAATAATAAAGTTACAAAAAATTAGTCTGATTTCTATCTGAGAATTGGATGTAGCGATTAAAGCTTTTAATCTTTGTTTTGTTTAGCTGCTGATGGCAGAGTTTGTATATGGTATTGTACAATATATGACATTTTTGGCCCAGTACTGAAACATTTACCGTTGAATTCAGCGTTAAAAAGGCGTTAAAATGCTTTCAATAACTTTGTGTAGGGGCTTATTGACACTGAAAAATTCACGTAAAAAATCAAGTTCACTTACAAAATTTAAGTAATTGGAACCCAATTTAAAAGCTCCGTCTGTCATGCATTTGAAAAGACCAATTTTGTATCCAAATACTTTTGCACTATCGTACTTCATCCCTTACTTAGTTACAGTAGGTGTTCGGTACAATCCTGTTGTAAAGCCATTTTCATGTTTTGTTCCTGTTAAATCAAGGTCTTTATTTCACAGATAAATTTCATAGAATCCTGTCTAGAATTCAGATCGTAGAGAAAATCTGTAGGAGTAGACTTAGACCGAGTGAGTAGAACGTATCGTTTTCGTACCTTTTGTACGAAATTAGTTTAAAATCGTTCGGACAATTTTCAATCCATAAATTTTCATGGTGCGCTGAAAAAACATCTACTAGACTTGGAGAAGCACGCCCACCCATTGGAATTCCGTCAGTTTCTTTCTACAGATTCTTATTGAATGAAAATACATCGTCTTTTGTACACAATTCAAGAAGTTTTGTAGAATTCGTTTATATTAAACCTTGAATATAAAATGCTTATAAATTTTTTATTTAAAATAATTTTCTTAGCTTCTGCAACAATGAAATATGATAGTGCAATAGCATTTGGATACAAAATTGGTCTCATCAAATGCTTGACAGACAGAGGCTTTAAATTGTGTTCAAATTGGCTTAATTTCATGCATGGCCGTGATTTTTTACGTGAACTTTTCAGTGTTGAAAGGCTCCCACAAACATTTATTAAAACAAGTTTTAAAGACTTTTAAGACATTAAATTCAACGGTTAATGTTCCACTGCTGTACCGTAAAATGTCATACTCATATATTGTTCAATACCACAAATAAACTCTACCATCAACAACAAGATGAAATAAAAATTATGGTATTAATCGCTACGTGCTATCCTCAAATCGAAATCAGACTTATTTTTCGTTACTTTAATACAGTTGGCAATATGTTCCGTGTAAAAGCCCGTATTCCCGAGTTCCTAAGTAGCAATTTTGACTACTTACAGTATACAGGGTGTTTCACAAAAACCTGTACCTTCCGTTTCAATGCTAATACTAATACTAATTTTGGATAAATAATATGGCCTCGAGTAATAAAAGAAACAGCTAAATTTATTCGTATTCCGGATACCAAAAATTCAGGAGCATTTATGGATAAATCATTTTCTAACTTTTAATTACAAAGACACCCTTAGATCATTAGAATAATAATGATACTTTATCGACTCTCAACTTGGCGACCATCTTTCATGGTGCAATCTTGAAGTTTTCCATTGATCTTTTCCAGTGGTCGCCTTATCATCCGTGGATTTTTGCTAAGCTCATTGAACTTTGTCAGAACCCTTTCTTTTAAATTGTCTACATTTTGCGGTGGAGTTCTGTAAACTTTATCTTTCAAGTGACCCCACAAAAAGAAGTGACATGGTGTGAGATCTGGGGAACTTGGTGGGTACTCCTGGTAATATCCAGTACTGATGACACAGTTCTGGACAACTTTTGTAAATATTCCTTTACGATGATCATCTTATGACAAAGAATACCAAACTGCATCCACCATACCTGGCTAAATCTATTACCGTAAGCTCTTTGAAGATGTTCGTATCCGGAATATGAATAAATTTATTAGTTATTAGTTATTTCTTTTATTAATTGAGGCCATTATTGAATTGGAGGGTTGAAACAGAAGGATTTGAGTTTTTGTGAAACACCTTGTATAGGTTATTTATTGAAATAAGGGACGTCCAAGATCCATCATGTAAGGTGAGAATTTGAAACATCCGCTGTTTTTTTCATTTTTTTAACCAAAGATTTTCCTTAAATAGGTTTGGACATTATCAAGCCACTTACTTCGGGGAGACTAAACGTTACCAGCACACTCACATAGCAGAACATAAGGGAGTGTCATCACGTATTAAGGAGCATCGCCTGCAGTACCTCATAACAACAGAATTGGAGATCATGCTTTATAAACTGGATATGAATATTGAATATTGGATGAATAATCATCCAATATGAAAATATTGGATGAATAATCATCCAATTCATATTGGATGATTATTCATATTGGATGAATAATCATCCAATATGAAAAGAAAATTGTAGTTTCAGTGCCTCTACTTCCATTACCAGCTGTTTAAAAACACCTGAAAGCATTTTAATTCACATACACAGGCCTGTCCTCAACGACCACACTAGTTCAGGAGCATCGCAAATACTGGACTAATACCCCACGTCACCCATTATATGTTTTCTGAGTGATTCTTATTATATGTTATTTTTGTGCAGTATAAAAGTGCCTATGAATAATATTTATTTGTTGTTTTTTTTATAGGTACTGAAGATGCGTAGTGTGCGAGTATGTGCTCGAAGCTGTACTGTTAATGAACCCTTTTTTACGGAGCAGCTATGTATTTACCAACCTTTATAATTAGCGTTATTTCAAAACGCGTTTCCCTGCTGCGAAATCTGCCAATAATTTTTTTTACTTAAATAACATATTTTTCAATTTTGCAAAGGAGACAACAATGCATGTCAGTACTAAAACGGTAGTTGTTTTCGTTTATGAATTTTAACTAAATCTCGGCATCGTTGGGGTTCGACTACGATGGATCTCCAACTTCTAATTTGTTATTGACAATTCAATCTTCCCAAGTTCGGCTTTCCCTTACAATTCAATGGAATACATTCTAATAAGTAGATGGTTGTAAGGCTTTTGCAGTACTTGGATGACTTTAGGCTGTTATAGGTTGGGGTAAATAATTTAGAAATTTGTCGCAAAAAGAAAATGCTACATAGACCGATCTCCAATGACTGTTACGGTTTGATTCATTCCTCAGAAAAGTGTCAAGTTTTTAAATTTCAAATCAACGTGCCACACGAGCGGTTTCAAATTGTAAGACTAGCGTCCAAATTTTTATCTGGTGTTGAATATTAATGGGCTGATGTTCGACCACTTTACTTCTTTAGTTATGAATAATTTTATAACTTGACAGTTAAAAATGTTCAAGACAAAATTTCTGTCATAAGAAATTTGTTTGAAGGGAGTCAATCTTCACGGCTGAGGTGCAAAAATCTTTACGCTGTATAAAGTCTTTTTTTTTATAAATGAGTTATGGAATACTAAGAACTGATTTTCTCACTTGAAGGTTATTGCAAGGACTCAATTAATTTTCTAAATGAGATTATCGAGCGCAGTACAAGTGCAGCAAATTAAGGTGCTTCAAACATATCATTGCTCCAAACAATGTCTTCACTCACGACACTAGGGCTGAGTGATGGTGATTGCAATAGCCAGACTTAATTTAAAAAATCTCGGTATTCTACAGCCTTGCTTTGCTTGAAAGGAAAGCATAAGAATGCATAGTTTTGATCATCAAAACTAGCTCTAGCTCAATGACGTTTAACTTTCATAGAATCTCAGTTCTTTGGATTATGTTATAAATTTGTATGTTACAGCGATTTTTTTGAACCAAAATAGTCTCTCATCGTCTTGATCTTGAAACCGGCTCAATAATATGTAGCAGCCATTGAGCTTCAGTTCTTCGGATTATACTATAAGCTATTTTCAATGGACAGCATGGTTGTTATTCAGATCAAAACCCTCTTCAGAAAAGCTGACGGCATCAAAGGGCTCGACGACCCATGAATACAAGGCTCGCGTGAAGCTCTCGCCGTCTAACTCATCTGAAGAGAATCACTCGCGTCCCTACACCAACATCAATTTTGTTAGAATGGCCTTATCTGAGATACGCTGGCAATAATCGAGCGATAGTTTACGAGCTTGTAACTTATTCAATGATGTTATTGTGTCTCACATGAGAGGCGACGCCGGCCACCCCATTATTGTCGTCTCGCATCCCTGTAGTGTGTCAGGTCCCAATGCGTTATTTAGGGCCGTGGTGCGCCCATCCCGAACTGTTATGACCTCTTCCAAGGACGGCACACACGAAACGACGCCTTATTGCTCTCCCGCTTCCTTCATTGTCGCCCTCCAGTGAGGCGAGCTCTGTTCAGCCCAGCTCTGCCATTCAGGCCCCCAGCAAACGAGTGTGATCTCTTCCCAAAACATGATGCTGCTACGCTTCCGAGCCGCTCCAAATACAAGCGCTGCGAGAAGACAGCCTTACAGAATCTAAGAGGACCTTATTTTTTCCATGTATGAGATAGAAACTGAGACTTTTCCGGCTTAGATCTCAAATCCATATATCCATTAGTTTCCATTTTCGTCGGAAGTCAACTGAAAAGTAGATCAAACTATTTGCATGTACGCTGGAGCAAAATCGCAAGAAATGCAGCGGTTGTTTCTTCTATGAACAACTTTCTTCAGCCGCTTTCTTACACGAACAGCGGATGGGCGACATAGGATGACATTTGTCAGGCGTTCGTGCAGAGAAGAGCGGCTGCCCCCTGGCCAGCTCGGCCGTGTTGCCCTCCACGTAAGAATGTCCTCATGCACGCGCCTCATCAGTCTGGCTGTGAGCGGATAAGCGCCAGCACAATGCGCATGAATCACGTCTCCCTGCGCTAACGAGAGACACGCGTTCCCTGCATGCAAGCCTGCGCAGGCGAGCGGTGACCCAGTGCTTACATGCATTGCTGTCTTGTGTTGCTTCCCACGTGTGGTACAAGGAGCGTCAAAATTGCAAGTGGGTGTCTCAGTGATCTACTTTACATTTTTTGAGATGATTAGAGCTTTTAAAAAATGTAATATATCTTATATGTTAGAAAGCTCTACAAAATTATCTTGATGAACGGAGGCAAGCCTTGAACGAGATTTACATACTGAAGTTGGATATGTGAGAACTATGATTCATTTCGTCATCAGAATTAGGACAGTTGAAGGCCATTGTAGCACATCCCGTTTAAGAACACAGCAGCGAAATGACACTTCTTCCAGGGAGAAAACTTCGAGTCCGAATGAGGGCTTGGTTAAAACTAAATGAGTTTACAAATTTGATCTTCATTTCAGCAATGCTGTACATATGTACCGTTTTCCGTTGCAATCGCCGTAACGTCTCTTTACTCAATTTCGATTGCTTTTAAGAGAAATATTCCTTTTTCTGTGGGCTCCATGGTGTGGTTTGTGGGCTCCATGGTGTAGCGGTTAGCGTGATGGCCTCACAGCCGAAAGGACCAGGGTTCGAACCTCGGCTCAGGTGAGGCTTTTCACGTGACTGCGGAGTACTTCCCTTGGAAAAGGAAGTTAAAACCACATATTCCTCACATCCCCCACCACACCAGTAGTTGTGAGGCATTTAAAGCCCAACGGTAAAACGTGTTGGAATAAATAAAGGTCCTTTTTTTGCTAAACAACACCATTGATCGCCCATCTACTTGGGAAAATTGGATTGAAAGGAGAAAAAAACAAAGAATTATTATTACGGTAGAATGAAAAATGTAGAACACTCTAATATTAATGTGTTAATATCTGCTCGCACAAAAGCTAGGACGACAGCCCGGAATTTTTCTGAAGTAAATACACAGTATCGAGTAAATTTCTCGTTAGTGAAAGGACAGTGTTTGGAGGGTCCCTATATTATAGGGGTATCTTTACGACAGTTGAATGGTCAAAACTAATTCATAGCCGCAGCTATGAAAATACAAAACAGGCACAGAAAAAACAGCTATCAATCAAAGTGCAAATGCTGAATGCGGTGCGCCTACCGGAAAGATTGCTGAGAGGCCGCGGCTAGTCGTTGCAGCGGTTTGTGTGAACCAATTTGCTCGATAATTTTTTCTCTCCTTGACGTATATTGTGGAACGGAAAAATAACAAATACTCGATCTTGAATATCAACCACTAAAGAATCATACTGTTGGAAAAATATATCAATTCAAAGATCTGCTTATCCTCGCTTATAGATTACAGTACAACTAAGGACAGTTGACACTTCTTCTGAGCCTTCGGAGCTTCTAACTTCTGAGCCCGAATCAGGCTCGTGCGAACGATGTAGAGACAAGAACCACAACGAATTCTATTTTTTATATGATTAGTTTCTTAGACGAAGGGCTGTGCCTAAAGTTATTAATTTACACCTGCCGTAAAATCAACATCCTGCAATGGTTTTAACTGGATGTTAAGAGAATGTGTTAAAAAAAGTAGACTTGAATATTTTGGAATTTAATAGAAAAATCTTAATATCCGCTTCCTCAGTAGTTGCATTCTCATTAACATAATTCTGAAGTGTTCGGCTGAAGCCAGCAGCACGTTGTATTAGTCTATTCTCTTAGAAACGGATCCCACGCTGGAGCTCAAATTTATGTTTTGGCCGTTACTACGAGAAGACCTAGGAGGACCAGTACTTTCCCAGATATTCCTTTAATTTGTAGAGAATAGAATATTGGTTCTCTACCGCATTTAAATTATTCAAAACTAGACAATACACGTAATGTCACTTCAGATGTTGAACAAAAATATGTGAACTTGGACCAGGTTTAGCAAAAAAAGAGTTGTCGCTATATCTACATCCTAGAAGTCAGTTTTCGCAACTGGAACGATAGCGTGCAAATGCTCGCACGCTTCAAAAAATCCGACGCTCTTTCGGAGCTCGAGAACTCGAGTACCAAAGTCACCTCTACATTTCACAGAAGCTTACATATTTTCTGCCGTCAATGTTCGTAATATCTGTTGCACCCATATGTGTGTCAGAGTATAAATTTTCAAGTCCTATTATATTACCGCTGAGCTCGATCATAAAGTTGCGTCTAGACGTGCATATTTAGACATGCGGTAAATTTAATTATAATCACTATATAATTCAGCTCTCAGGGAATTAAACTTCTTGAGAATCTTAAATGCCGTTTGGTAAAAGTATAATGTTACTGCAACTAAAATAATGATAACTTAAGTCAATATCAGAATTTTATTTTTGTATAAGTTCTGTCAACATAAGCTAATTAAAATAATGTAGTCACTCCTACTGCTAACATAGCTATCATTTACCGTTTGAACATCAATCATTTGAACATACATATCTTCTCAACAAATTTCATTTGTATTTCTCGAGCATGGTCTAAAAATTACTTACTTGAACAGTTGTATTCACTACTGACTAAAGTAGCTTTCATAACATTTAGTAGTATTTTTATGTTAAAGTCAGCAAACTCAATCGTCAACTAAATAGTTCGTTATGGTAAGCAGAATGTTTGATTTAGTACAATCATAGCAGAGCAGTTGACTATTAAGGACTGAATTGTTTTTCGCGAGGAGGCGCTCTTTTGTGGTCATCGTGATGTCTGAAAAACTTTGCATAAATAGTTGCTGTAGGATTCGATTTTAGGTATTTGCTTCCTTGTTCAAGTGCAATACAAAGAAAGATTAAGCTCATAATACTCGGCAAAATTGCCTGGTGCTCACGATGTGAGTGTCGATAAAAAAGACAAGGCGTCGCGGTGCAGAGCTCCTCCTACGCCGGGATGAAAAGGAACCTCGTTTGTATCGATTTGGGCTCCGTTATGAGTCTGAACTGCGTTTCAGGATTGAGTCCTCGCCACTACAGAATTTCAAGACGGGAAACATTCCTTGAATTCACTCGCCGGGTTTCATTCGAAAGAAAAAACTAGCTGATGAACTAAAATTCCAATAGGAAAAATTTTTGAAGCAATTCTGTTTAGGAACGCAATTGAAAGAGGAATAAAATGTATTTTACGTAATAACTCACATCAAACGAAGACACGCCCAGTTACCATTATTAACATAAAGTGTTAATTAAATAGAGACAGTAAAATAAAACACTGATTACTTAGTCACTGCCAAGTAGTTTGCCACATCAATATCTATCAATTTGACATAACGTGACGGAAGAACCCATTTGGTCAGATGAGAATTTTGCATTGCTCAGTGCTTGTCTTGAAGAGTATAGGCTTAGTATACCAGACATTTTCAGTAGCTATCATAAATTTCCAACGCTAAATTTTCAAATCAGAGATGTCAATGTCAGAGTTTTTTTGATGGTGAGGTGCCACCAAAATATCTCGTATAGAAACAATATTGAAACCTTGTGACTTAAATAACTTCAAAAAGAAAGTGAAAATAGGAAATGTGTGCTCGCAGTAAACATGTTCATTTAGTGCTGATCCGTTCAGGTAACCCATCGTACAGAAGACGCTGCTTCAAAGTGTTAATATTTATTTTACGTTTTCTTGTAAATAGTATTTTGGGTTGCATTTCAGGGATTAAGAATTGATGCAAATAGATCCCTATCTTCGGCAAGTCTCTATTTGCATGATTTTCAGCTATTTTCAGTGAGTAGTGAATTCATTACTGTTGCAATAGGACGCAAGTTAGGGCCGGCCTACTTTCTTCATTAGTAGCTTCAGGTTCAGTCTGTGCTGGAAAAGAACGCTTCAATCGTTTTTCTATCCACATAATCAAAAACACAGATCGATGGACGAAAACTCTGTAATACTATCAGGTCGTCACGAATATTGTTGGAAATACTTTGTAACAAATTTTAATTCTGTGATAAATGTTTCCTGAATTTTTAAATATTGAGCAGCATTATATTTTTAATGTTTGAATAGACGTATCATGATTGAAGTATGTTTTCTCCGTAGCCACCAAGGATACGCCCCTCTAAGTTGACAGGAAATAAAAATGAGTAGTAAGGAGCAGCAGAAGCAAATTCACTTGAAGAAACCTGAGCTGTCCAAGTCGTTAAAATCTACGCATCATCTATATGAAACAATTCACGATTACGATTTATTAGTATTTAAATTTCAATCGAGTGCTTTACACGTAATAGCATTTTTTAGTGGTAGATTAGGAATCAAAATTGAAGATGTGAGAGATTCAAAAGTTTAGTTTTAGTGGTCATTTGAAGACTTTGAAGTCATCTGGAAACTCAACACACGCCCAACGCAGCACTAATTTAAGGGTAAACAAGAACGCGGTGGGAAAACAAACGAAACCATCGAATGCGAACTAAAAGCTCCCCATGTTAATCACTTCTTGTGTCTACATACTCGTGTAGTAATTATCACTTTGGTAGTGCCTCATCTGACAACGGCACGGGCGTAGTATGATAGCGAATAAACGAAACGATTACAACGTTGCAGGTAATGTGATGACTAATACAAGAATCACACGCAGTCAATGCTGCCATGACCTATTTGAACAAATGCGCTATATACCATGGTGTCGATTTAAAATGTCACCTATCCGTGTGTGCTACCTCCAGGCCCGCGCAATAAAAAATATCACTTATCATCAATTTTAGAAGGCAGAAAAATTGTTCTGAGATTGGTACCGTTGTTTATAACATGTGAGGTACACTGACCAGCTACAAAGTATGTAGCACCAAGGAGAAATGTGGATATAACGAAAACAATCAAGCTTAATAGTTTATTGGACCTTTTACACTGATTGCCGCGTTCAATTCTATTAGGCATAGATTTTACAAGATTTACAAACGATCTAAACGAAAATTTGTCCAGCGAAGAGGGAAGAAATATTGAGGCTAACAAGTTTTTCTTTAGTTGGTCTCACAAATTTTCAACGGGGTTTAAATCAGGATCTTATGGAGGGAATTCCATATGAGAAAAGGGTTTCTCGTGATATTTGACCAGTCTTGCGCTATATGAGACCAGGGATGAGACTGTCGTTGTACTAAAATATACTTTAACTATGAAGATAACTATCCATAGACGGGATCACTTGGTCTTCTAGCATCTTGAAATAATCCGTAGATTTCCTTTTGTTGCTCCACAAGTTTGCCGAACAATTATCCCGACCATATGAATCACTGCCAGATCAGGATTAAACAGACCCCTGAAGCTTACACTGTCGGAGCGATGCATGACTACCCATCCCACTTTCGTTCCGTAATCTATCTGGTGGACTTCGATTCATCTGACCATAGCGCGTGTTTCATTTCACTACAGTTCAGTCTTCGTCGGGTGTTGGCAAATTGGAGCTGTTTCGCTCGAGTAGCTTCATGGCCCAATGATTTTTCGGTTATGGCCTAACTCCTTAAACTCATTTCCTCCAGTTTTCGCCCCACCGTGAGGGGAAAATTGCTTTTTTGAACCTTCTCTGATCATCCTTATGAATTGCTGTAAGCTGTTCTGCAGGTTTGCTGCCACCAATCCCTTCAGAAAACCAATCCCCACCAATCGATTTATCAGAATTTCTGCTCTTACATTATTACCACTGAATGATTAAACTTAACCATCTTTTTTCACGGATCAATTGTTTTTGCACAGTCTTTATGTCCTATGGCCGTCATTTGAGACACTTCTCTGGTAAATTTCTAAGCCTTGTACAAGCCGATAACCAATGTCACATCCAAGACAGATTTTTTTTCAAGCAGGATTATTCATGCTCGTTGGTGCGGAGAGAGCAGGTGCGGTACTGACTGCTATTGACACTGAACACACCTATTATTATCGTTGCTTTTTCTCCAAATTTATTATGAGGAAACATGTAAAAAATTGTTTAACTTATACCTACATTTGACTAGGATACGCCAAACTTTTTGGCCGAGAAGTGTACGTATTTATGTTTCTAGGTAATATTTATAGCATGATTTATGAATTAAATTTATCGTTAATAGGAGGTCCTAAGCTTGTTACACGCGTGCTTAACGGGGGACTGCAACAGGTATTGGCGATTGCCGGCGGTGAAATTATTTTGTATTATTAAATTGTTATAGATATGTATCAAGGCGAACAATTATACTGTCTGTGGAATATTTGTATATAATCACATATATTTAGCTAATAATTAATGAGCGAATTGTGTGTGTAATGCGTCATCCTGAATACCTCGTATTTATGTATATCACATTATGCGTTGAATTAGGGAGAAGACTTCATTCATTTCTCGTTATGTTCTTATTTTTAGAGCAGTTCACTTGTATAATAAGAGTGTATGCCTCTTATTTGTATGAAGTAAATACGTGGATTGTAGTATGACAACATTAGTCCAGGGTTAAGAGAGCTTGTTTTAAAATACGTATCATGAGACAAAATGTTCTTGGTAATGTCATGACCCCGATTTCAATCTGCGCGATAGACGATGTGTCGATGACGTGATTCGTTAGGGTGCACGAAATCATGTTGGGATGAAATAATGATAATGTTAATTTTGTTGTCTGACGGTGAGGAAATTATGTAGGGGTGTAATAATGTAATATTAATTTCCTTGTCTGAAGGTGAGGAAATTATGCATGGGTATAATGATATAATGTTGATTTCGTTGTTTGAAGGCGAGAAAATTGTGTTTGGGTGTAGAAATGTAATGTTAATTTTGTTGTGATGGCGAGGAAAGTGTCTTGGAGTATCATAATGCAATGTTAATTTGGTTCACTGACGGCCAGGAAATTTGAAAGCAGCCATGAATGAACCATTCGGTTCGGTGATGTTGCCGTATTCGATTCTATTGTCCAGAACTCTAAAAAAATCGAATTAATCACGAAAAACGATCACGACGAAAAATATTGTATTGTGCATTGTTGTTTTACCGAAGCTCATTAAAATGTTTACGATGAATCTAAACAGCGATACTATTATAATCACCGCAGTAATTGCCTCATTTGATGTCGAAGTAACTACGATTATCAACTACTGAAAATATAGGCTAATGTGCGGAGGCAAAACCGTCAGAGATAACAAGAAAGGCAATATAAATGGCAGAGACTCCTACACTTTCACAATGTTGTCTAGTGAAAGATTTGCCTACCCGAAATGAATAAATGTTCGCCCAGTTCATTGAACTTTACAGGCACGAATGCAACAATAGTAAGAATTTATACGCAAAATTAAATCTGCACTGCCAGGAGCACTATCAACAAAAACTAAAAAAACTATCAACGTATCAAGTACTCGCTTCAGATCACAAAGTGCTTAGTTTGTCATAGGTCCGAAATTTTTAATGTTTCGTCCCTTGAAAACGCACGCTGCTTAAGCGTGTGAAAGCTTGGGAAATAAATAAATAACCCAGTAGATGTCTCCAAAAAATTAACCTTCAAGTGCTTAGTGTAGAAAAAAAGCAGGAGAGAGATTGCTTTAATACACTTGCGAGCGAAGGAAGCAACTACATTGGATCTAGTTGCTCCTTGAGTCTATTTAAAGATTTTATACACGAACTTGCGCGCATCATCTGTCCCTAGAGCCCGCAGTTGTTCCGGAACATCAGTTCGTGTCGATGCCATCCAACTTAGCTCGCACAATATCGCTAACAGCGAGCTCGATGATTGGAGCTCAGTGTAGAGTCCTCGTAAATTTACTAGGGTAATTTGAGGGTAATTTTCAGTGAAGAACATTATTGCCGAAGTTATGAATGGCTGTAGAAAAATTTTTTACATTCCATCAAATTTTCATTCGCACTGATGAAAATAAACTCAACAAACCCTGTGGGATAAGCCTGAGGCAAAAATTTTTTAAAACAATATTTCTAAGCACTTGAGTACAAAAAAAAACAATTAAAGATGATTTAAAGGAAGTTTAAACATGATTAACAATAGTTGTTTATGTTTCCTATGTGCTCTGTTGAAACTCATTAGTTTCAAAGTAAAATTGTATTGTCTTCAGACCACTCGACCCATGCAGGGCTTTGAACAAGATTCTCGAACAGTAGTCATATCTCATACCAGAATGCAATCTCTATATCATAACGTTAGTCGCCAATGTTCAAATAAGGAACCTCAAATTTACAAGTAAAGTTCACAAATGAAGGTCGTAGTAAGCTAGACGCAGCCATGTGTGAAGCCCGCCGTTCTTCGTCATAAATGGATTTCCGATAGTTCCCTGGTTACAGGACTGGCAAAAGGTAGACAAACTCATATTGCCTTTTGGTGGAAATTCATTCTCGCATATTTAATCGTTGCCAGTTTTCATTTCTGACGGCCGAAGTGCAGACAGCATTACCGAATTGAGTATGCACGTTTACCTACGTGCGCTCCCTAAGTTGGACTAAGTAACAATGATGTGGTCGGATCGTTATTTGAGGTCGATACTCGCCGGGAGCGATACGTTATGTCACAATACAATGGAAATAGATTTACGTCTCCAGCGAATTCCTGGAGAATGTGGTTAAAAATTCTTTAAAATTTCACTAGTTGTGATGATATTAAGAATATGAATTTTTTTGGGTAATAAGTGTGGTAAAATAGGGAATACAGATTTTAGGTAATGAGCTTTGTTTGGAAAAATTGGAACTTAAATATTTTACGCGATACAACTTAAATACTTGACGGGCAAAACTTGACGAAACTTTCTCACGGGTAGAGAGCTCTCACTCGCGTTCTAAGGTTTCAAAGGAAATTGCTTACTAGAAAGGTCCTCATGAGTGGTCAAATTGGTTTACCGCGGAATTTTAACGAACACAAGAAACACACATCCGGCAGAGAGTTGAAGGCGGGACTTTGGACACTTGGACGTAATACAAGGGGTAAAAAGGAATTACAATTGGTTAAACTGGGTCAAAC
>VOMN01140373.1:0-12747 GCA_014899125.1 Orchestia grillus
GCGTATCTAACATAAGAGAATATCATTTTTTGAGACAATACGACCGTCGATAGATTGCCCGGGTATCATAGTCATGATATCTTCAAGATATATTTTCCAAATCAGAGGTCGGCAGGGAGCTTTGGTGAAAATTTGTTTCTCGAGGCGAGTCCTGGGAGCACCACAGACGCAGGCTCCATGTTTACATTCGAAGGGATCTTCATTTCATTGAAAAATATTTGATTTTGAGCAAATTCTGAGTTTCGTGACATCAATGGGCTTCAGTTTTGTCCTTTCATGAATCATGTCTTATGAAGCAAGTGGTCGGCGGGGATATTGATGTTCTCTAAAACTTCTCACTTGATGAATATTTTTCAGCTTTTGTGGAACTAAATCGATTATATCAGCGTTAGAAGTTTGGACGAAAAAAGCATTTTTTTTTAAATGTCAGGTTGGTGAGCCGATGAACGATATAAGTATATAACGATATGTGAACGTAGTGCCGTATGTATTTACCTCCCGAGATTCAAACTTCTGACGATAGCATTTTCTCTATTAAACTTCTGACGATAGCATCTTGTCTGTTTAACTTCTGACGATAGCATCGTGTCTATTTAACTTCTGACGATCGCGTTTTGTTTATTTAACTTATGACGTTAGCATTTTGTCTAACTTCTGACGATAGCATTTTGTCTATTTGACTTCTGAAGATAGCATTTTGTGTATATAACTTCTGACGATAGCACTTTGTGTATTTGACATACGACTATAACATTTTGTGGATTTAATATATGACAATTATGTTTTGTGTGTATAACATATGACAATAACATTTTGTGTATCTAGCGTATGACAATAACATTTTGTGTGTCGAGCGTATGACAATAATATTCCGTGTACATAACATATGACAATCACATTTTGTGCCTATAACATTGAACAATGACATTTTGTTTGCAAGCTGTGTTGTGTGGAAGAGCTTTTCACAGCTGTGCCGGCAATCATGCGAATTTCATGCTCGAATTCATTTCACCAAAGAAATATCTACGAATGCTTTGCAAGCGCGGCTCTCAGCCAAGGAAATTGGCTCCCCACGCTGCCTTTCTGCCGCGACGCCCAGAAATACTTTGGGATCAGGCGCTGGATTTATATCGCGAGTTGCAGGTTTGAAATGCGCACTTATGCTCGGGGAAATCAATAGATTGAAACTAGAAAAAAGCTAAACTTTCATAGTTTCAGGGGCTGTCGCACTGGTTTGCCCATTCGACCGCATTTTGCGATCAGTTAGGTCGAAAGAATAAAGTAGAAATGAGTTTCCTTTTAACCAGCACGGTGATTTGCCTTCTTCATGTTTGGGTGGGCATCCATGTTCTTCATGTTTTTAATGTTCCGATGTTTCATGATGAAAATTTCATTTTTTAATCCTTATCCATGACGATTTGCAGAATATCTTCGATGCTTTAATTAACTTGATTTCTAGTGAAAACCGTTCATCATTCTGGCCACTTTCAAAATTTCGTGAAGTTGTCAGAAACCATCCATTGTACAGGTGGACAGAGAGGAGAACGATCAAAGGTTCTAACCATTCAGTAGCATGAACAAAATTCCTATATATTTAACGTCATCAGAGCAGTCACCTCGACGCGCTGTCTGCAACAAGTCATACTCTCATCACTTGAACATGAAAATTGAGGATGCATAGAAAAGTCACTAAGAATTTTATCGTAAGTTCTCATGTAAAATATTCGTAAGGAAAGTTACTTCATTTTCTTCCTCTAATTTTTATTCATTTCAATACGTGTATCAATGGAATGCGGCAACACCTGCACCGAACCGCAGTATCTTACTTTCGGCTGCGCGGTGCCCAATTTCAAGCAATTTCGGTATGATATTCCGATACGTGCGTACGCACGAGAAATTTTCGTCGGCCGTGCACCCTAATTTTGATAAAATGTTGAGAAAATATACGGTTCCTTCCACTTTTTTTTCTACTGTTAACTAGACGCACAAGTGAACAGATTTCGGTTGCCACAGCGCGCTGCTTACTTAATTCCCGCTGCTGCAAGTTAGTTGTCTTTCCATTTTTCATAGCAACAGATGGGTGGTTCTATCTTTCAGAACGAGCTCGATGTTACTGTAAAGCAATGTACGCTTTAGAAAATTCCCATTCATATTCCTAGCCAACATTAGGAGCAAAAAGCCCCTGAATTATAAAAAATAATCACTCCTTCCGAGTTTCTTAGACAGCGAAGTCATTTGAAAGACACCAATACTGAGAAATATGTATACAAGACGCTAAAAAGTATTTCTTTTGCCTAAGGATTTTTGTATGACTTAAGCATGAGGTCATCTCCCCTTGAAGCGGCCAGGAGACGCTTCAGCTCTTCAAAACAGCTCCTATACTAAAACTGGTATTATGTTGACTGTGTATGTAACGTCCTCTCAATTTCATCTTAAAAATAACGTTCCAGTCTTCATAATGAATGGTTGTTTCTGTTTTGACCTTGTAAAGACTAGATAATTTAAAGCTAGGTGTAGGAGCTGTTCACTAGCGTTATATTGGTGCTTTCCCGCCAGAGGGTGATGCCCTAAATGGGTGAAGTCTTGAGTGGGTGATGCCCCAACTGGGTGATGCCCTAAATGGGTGATGCCCTAAATGGGTGATGCCCTAAATGGGTGATGCCCTAAATAGGCGAAGCCTTAAATGGGTGATACCCTAAATGGGGGATGCCCTAAATGGGTGAAGCCCTAAAAGGGTGAACCTGGAATGTTGGAGCAGAGGAAGCCCCAGATGGGCATCGGCTTTAATGGGGAGTTCCGCCCTGTCCTTTGTGTCTGTAATTGTTTTTTTCCGTGAGCTGTAGTGGCCCAAAAATCTCCGTATACTTTGCAAAAACACGAAGCTGGTTATTAGTAAGCATGAATTCGTAACATAAAAGTTAAGAAAAGTATTTGGTCTTTCCATTATTGTTCGGAAAACAAAGGAGATAATGCGATAAACATTCCCAAAGGAGTCGCGCAGAACACTTCCGAAGTCTTTTTGTTACGTGCCCAAGTTACTTATCAAAAACCAAAGTTTAGAAATAAAAACGCAGAGACTCTCTGACAAAACTCGGTGGCAGGGAAACTTTCTTGGATACGGGCTCGAAATTCATTTTAAAAGCGATTAAGCCCCGGGAAAAACTCATCTAATGACGCACGTCTGACATTCGACAAAAAATCACGCATCGCTGAACGCTGTCGTAAAAACGCTAAAAATGGTCCAATAATGAAAAATTTTCAACAGGTTGTTCAGAAATGACATATGGTGCATTTAGACCTTGATTCGCAGAGTAAAACTTTCGTGTGCCGATGACTAACCTGGACACTTTACTCAAAACGGGACTGTAAAGAAAAAGTCTGGCTGTCAGAGGTCGTACGTGCAGCCTCAGCGGCTGGTGGCAGACTGCTCTGATGCACGTGATGGACCAGAATTTTTAAATCTTAGGGGTCCCTCACACGATCAGTCAATGTCTGAAGACGGTGTCGGGGGAAATCTAAATGTGGGCATCGAATGCTAACTGCGCTCTCTATTCTGGTGTCAGGTATAGAACTAAATACATGAACTGTTCTGACCCTTTACTTCCTGCTTGTCTCCATCATCATAGAGAACGAAGTTAGCATTCGATGCCCATATTTAGGTATCTTTCGACACTGTTTTCAGACATTGACTGATCATGAGAAGGGCCCTACATCCTGTTGTCGTGGCGATTGTGGTGAAGGTAAAAGTGATAATGACAGGTCGTCGCCTCTGAGGGCGGAGAGTATATCATCATCGTGATGTCTGACTTCAGTGGACTGACTTCAGTGGACTGACTTCAGTGGACTGACTTCAGTGGACTGACTTCAGTGGACGGTCGTGTCACGTTCAAGACTGACTCAGTGTCTGGGTAGGCTTCCTTAAATATCCTAACGAGAGAAAATACCTGAATTTAACCCTAGGACCACAGTTGAAGAATACCCTCCTCCAAAGACGGTTGGGATCAGATATTATCCAGCATCAACTGTTTCTTATTGGATCAAAAAGAACGGAATTTACCATGGATTTCCGATTTTATCACTTCATATGCTTAGATGGAGAAGACCTGGCGCAACCGTAGATGTGAAATAGTCTCAATAATTGAACCGTCGCCGTGCTAGTGTCAACCGATACTCTCGGTTAATCATACGAACACATTCAAGGTAAAATTCAAGTGTCAAAGTTGTGTACGTATTTGGAGGTGAAGCGGAAGAAAGACTGAAAGCTGAGCTTACAAAACAGCTGCCCGCCTCCAGCAGGACGTCTGGCGGCCCTGAGACCATCTGAACTTTCCAATTGACCTCTAGGAAATACGGTTTTATTGAAGTTTAAAGCAGTGACATTCAGGCCCTTTCCGTCTTACTATTCTGAGCCTTAACATTTTCCGCCTCAACTCAACATTCTAGACAAGCTTACCTTAACATTGTCCTCCTTACCTTAACATTCTTTACCACCTTAACTTAAAATTTTGCGCCTTAAGTTAAAATTTTCTGCCCTAACTTAAAATTCTCCGCCTTAACTTAACATTCTTTACAACCTTAACTTAAAATTTTCCGCCTTAACATTCTGAGCCTCCGAGAAGCGCGGTTTTACTGAAGTTTAACGCCCTAACATTCTGGACCATCCAGGCCCGCATGTGATCTGAGCACAGCCAACTTTGACTTCGAAGTTTGGGGAGCGGCCTTACAGAGGGGGATGAATTCCTTCAGCCTCAGTGTTGTTGACTTAAAGAATAACCTGTCGGGCAGAGACAGTCGTGTAGACACCTTCAGTGAATGTGCATATTTTAGGAAGACTTGGAAGATGACCTGCAGGCCTTCATTGCTTGACAGACTTGAAACCCACCCACCTTCTCAACAAGAGTCCTTGCAAAGAGGGTCCAGCACAAGAGGCTGGCGCCGGAGAAGCTTCACAGATCGGAAGGACTTCAAACTTCGTTGTATTCTCGCCGAATGCGCACAGCACGGCTGATGTGGGGGAGCACATCATCAGCATTGCGTTTTGTGCTCATCAGGTGGGCTGGGGTTGGTGCAATGATGCGCTATGTTGATGGAATGGTGCGTAATGTTAATGTGATGGCGCGTTATGTTGATGTAAAAGTGTGTAATGTTGATGTAATGGTACGTTATGATGATGTAACAACGTGCACTGTTGCTGTAATAGTGCGTTATATTGATGTGATGATGCGTCATGTTGATGGAATAATGTGTTATAGTGATGGAACGGGAGTATTGTTGGCGTTAATGATGTGTAATGTTGATGGTAAAGATAAGTTAAAGTTAGCACTTATGATATTGATTAGAAACCAAAAGTTATTTATGTTTACGTCGCTTGAGTTCGAAGTCAGTTTTTAATGAAGCTCATTAAATTTTTTGTTCTCAATGCATTTACGCTTACGCAGACGAGCGTCCGCCATTTTTGATGCATTTACGCTTACGCAGACGAGCGTCAGCCATTTTTGATGCATTTATGAGTACGTGCACCAACTTTCGCCATATTTGTGCTTCTCGGAAATGGTAATACCTTTAGCGATGTTAGCACGGAGAAACATAGGTGCTCGAGAGCCAAGTGAAGAGCACGGCAGGCTTTCTGCACAGCCGTCATATTTGGAAATGCGCCTGCTGTGCTCATCAATTCATCATCTCTACTCTCATTTTACGGCCGCCGGTGAGATGTGCATGTTAGTGCATGTGCAGACAGGTGCTGATTGCTTGTATTTCACTTGAATGGACGTTGAAGCTGTCTGAAACCTGGTCTTGTGTCCCCAACGCAGGTGCGCTAATTTTGATGTACGGATAGTTGTAGAATGTCTAAAAAAAGATTTGCCTGTTACGGTATCTGCTGTGTAGATAACGATCGCCTTTACTCACTGCTACCGAATGGCAAAAATTTTTGCCAAGTGAGGCATTCCAATGTTAAAGTTATTCATATTTATTTATGTATTTCCAATTTGTATTTAAATTCGCGCCCCGCCGTCCGGTAGCGAATGTGAAGTGCAAGACTCCTGCTGCCGCTTGTGCACTCAAGCTTTTTATTATTCAAAATATTCATTCCAACGCACAAACCACGCACAACGAAAAAAGGCCGTTTTGGGCAAGACGTCAATTTCGACGTGAAAGGAATGAGACCCACACGCTTCTTCTATCTTAATACCAGACGAGATACACCAACATCTTAAATATGTTGTGCAGCAGTCAATATTCGACAGCTCTTGTTCCGCTGCTCGAAATGAAGCACCAGCCCAAGAGATTGGCAGAAGATTGTTGCCAAACAATCGTTGCAGTCCGCTCCTTCTCGCTCGAGTCCTAAGTCAGAGCGACGACAAGCCGCCTAAGCCATGACTGGAAAGCCACCCTTAATTTCTCCAGGGAAGCGGGCTCGCTGCTTCCTCAAAAAAGAAACTCAAGACTAAGATTCTCTACCGAGATATTGGCGAGCTCAAGTCATTGGGGAGTCCTTATTTCAAATAGCATTCTGTCAATGAGCTTTGGAAAGGAGCTGTAGCTGCTAGGCTTGAGAATGAAGAGACTTTATTAGGTTTCGTGCTCGATGTTATTTTCCTAACACATGCTCAGTGAAGCGTGTTATCTACGTTATCTTTAGTGCACAGTCCACGAAGCTCTAGAGCAGCGATCAGGTTGTTCCTCAAAATTCATCATTGGTTCCGCCAGAACAAGTGAGATAAGCTAATATACTTTTGAATTTTTCTATAATTTTATATTGGTTATATTACTAAACACGCACGATATATTCTTGGTTATTGTAACATTGTAATGCAGACAATATCTAACCTATTTTGTTATTAAATGCCAGGATTACGCAAGGGTAAAAAGGTTGAGGAATGCTGCCCTATCGGTGGGAGTGGAGAGCTCTTTTCCTGAATAAAATAAATTGGCTAATATGCGATGGAAATATAAACTACCAAGAAGAGTACAAAGTCAAGCCAATATTTACCAGCGAACTAAGTTTGAAGTTGTTGCGTGAGTACTTTCTTTCGCAATGCTTTGTTCGTAGCTCTTAATGATTCAAGTTTGTTTCTCATTGAAAGTCGTAAGTTTTATTAAAAGTCATTCGCTAGCAGGTCGTACGTGGCAAAAGCAAATTTTGAACTAAGAAAAAGTAGGCAAAGAAAACAAGTCTTTATAAAATCATTTTCCAAAGATGAATAAATTTAAAAATCAATCAAAATGAACGTTTCGACCAAACATTTGAGGTCACTTTCCACACAGTTGAATAAGAACACAAATAAATCAGTCAAACACACTGCATGAAAATATGGTGTAGGGGTGGTAAAACATTCTAAAAATTACCGATTGTAAAACGTGAGGTAGAATATTGCCAGTTGCTGCAATAGAGCTATTTAGCAAGCTGAGTCGCGACGCAGTGAGGTACTGATTATAACCGTACGTAAAATTTGAGTTTTAGTATCTACAAATGTAATAAATTACTAAGTTTTGATAAGTTAGTAAGTTCTACAAGTAAGTAAGCATCACAGAAGCACAGACACTCCATGATAAATCAAACGGGCGCTATGGCGGCAATCTTTTATCATCATTCTGATTTTTTATCAATCATCGATGTCAAGCGTGCATAAAATTGGACATCATTCTATCTTGGATTATTGATCACGTTTGTGGAAGAGGCGTCCTAAGTTCAGTTCAAACCAGCGAGCGACGAACCAATTCAATTTTATTACCACTTTTAGTAGTTTTCTTTGAGTATTTTTACAATCACACGTCCAAACGAGCAGCTACAATGATTAGTTTTACCGAATCGCGGTGTTGCTCTGGAGGCAACCGTACTTTTAATCGTGAAAACCTTCCCTGCTCTACAGTTAGGTTGTTCATTTAGGCTTCAATTCATGGACACTTCCTTGATTTAGACTTGGACAAGCTTCCTTCATGTTTGCTCTCGCTCTCTGAACTTGGGTTGACTGCTTTAGTTATCCTAATAATTCAAATAAAAAGGTTGGTTTTGAAACACAAACGAAATATGAGAGGTGACACACATGCGAACCATTAAGCAATAGTGACATAATAGTTTCACTGGGCCTCACGTGTCCCAGTACGCGGGCTACGTGTCACTTCACTGCATCACTGGTGAAGTCGTGAACGCGTTAACACGTTCCTTTCGTATGAACGCCTATCCCTAATCTGTTCCACAGTGGGTGCCGAGTTTGTGTTCAACGACCCTTTCGTGCCTGGGAGTTAGACATGCGTTTATCATTTCTGCTCTTTTTTTTTACTCGGATGAAAGGTGTTTATTTATTTTAGTATTTCCAGTATTAGTGATTTCTGTAAACGCAAATGAAATGCGGGGGCGTACAGGCAAAACATTACGCAAAAGTGTTTGGTTTGTACACCGGTGGCCCAATGCTCGCTTGGAACGCAACCGGAATTGGAATTGGTCCGCAACCGACCTCAAATCAACTCAAGTATAATTTCACACGAGAAAAAAAAGTAGACGAATCAGTACAGTTTTCAGAGCCTCATGGGAGCAGCGCTCAAAGGCTTGGAGTCCTTACACGCCTCTCAGTTAGAGACTAAAACCTTTCAAATTACAAGAGACTCTTCAAGATGAGAAACAAAACTCCGTTTTCATCTGTGAGACGGAAATTTTATGGGCCTAAATTGGCTCGTTAGAATGAAGCCTGAGCGAAGAAACACACTGTGGAAGACACCGAATGGCTTCGGACTGAACCCAACCGTCCATCGCGCCATCACGAGGACTGGCGGAGAAATATGAAGCTGCCCGCAGCTTGTTAGGTTCACCGTAATTGGCCGCCCAAAATTTCACGAGCGTTAAGAGCTTTTTCCAGCGGGTCTTTGTTAGGAGAGTGATCAGCTGGGAAGTTGGGCGATGAAAAACTTAGTTATGAGTGCATTCGGTGCGCGAGAATACAAAAAGTGGAGTTAGGTCTCCGTCATTTGAGCTGATGAAAATGTTGTGATGTCTGTGTCATTTGAGTTGGTGAAAATGATGCGACGTCTCGGGCATTTGAGTTGAAAATGTGGTCACCACTTTTCAAGTGAAGCTTTCCGTGCTTTCTGACCGGAAAAGAGATATTTGAGTTTCAAATATGATTATTGACACTGCTGTTGCCAGACCATGATGTGTTCATTGACACTGCTGTTGCCAGACCATGATGTGTTCATTGACACTGCTGTTGCCAGACCATGATGTGTTCATTGACACTGCTGTTGCCAGACCATGATGTGTTCATTGACACTGCTGTTGCCAGACCATGATGTGTTCATTGACACTGCTGTTGCCAGACCATGATGTGTTCATTGACACTGCTGTTGCCAGACCATGATGTGTTTATTGACACTGCTGTTGTCAGACGATGATGATGTGTTTATAAGTTCACATGAAATTATTTTATGCCTTACAGCGTTGAAATACAATAGACCAAATCAAAATAACTTTTTTCATTTATCAGAGGCAATATTTCGAATGCAAAACTTCCATTCACAGGCACCGGAGAAAATCAAAACCACAAACTATTTCAACAGCATCGCTATGGCGCAATTGGGAATTGAAAAGAAGTTGGAAACCTGAACAAAGTTACGATTTAAAGAATTGATTGCAAACTTTACTTTTGAATTTTATTGTCAAATCCATTAAATTCCGCAGTGGACAACCTTTCTCCAGCTTCGTATCACTCCAATGTGAGTGTTTGTGTGTGTGTGTTTGCATGTGTGTGTTTGTATGCGTGTACATGTGTGTACGTACGTGTTTGCGTGTGTGTGTTTGTATGCGTGAGCATGTGTGTACGTACGTGTTTGTACGTACGTGTGTTTACGTACGTGTGTACGTGTGTGTGTGTGTTGTTATGTGTGGTTCAACCAAGGATATTCTGCACTGCTATTGGCAAAGGGCGTCCCCACGCCTCACTAATATTTACCAGATTATGGGGTCCATAAAGAGCATCCGCGGCAATTGCCAGTTCATCTGGTTTTTGTCCTTATTTTGACTACTGCACCCAATTTTCAGTATGTGTCCGCCTGCTCCACAATGTGGTCCGCCTGCTCCACAATGTGGTCCGCCTGCTCCACANTTATTTGAGGGCCTTGCGGCAAGGACCGAGCAGAACAGATCCTGCAGCCCCTTCTCTGGGGTAGTTCCTGCATCGTAGCTTCCCGTAACCTGGATACGCTCCTCCCGTAATTGCCCTGTAAAAATTAATAACTTTTTCTGCTGAATTGAAATTCTGGCGTTCTTCGAGCCCGCACTTTTGAGGGAGAAATTACTTCTGCCGAACATGGATGGAAAATTCAAGTTCCCTGGAAAGACAACCGAGGATCTCATTTTCTGACAAAGTCCTGAGCTGCTTTTTCGCACAAATTAGAATGCTTTGATCGTGTTAGTTTTTTAAATGTGCCTGGCTAGAGATTGATGTTGACTTCATTTGCGCAGACGCCCGGAAAATTTACCTTTCGCGAGGACAAAGGCTTCGAAATTATGAAATTATTCTTTTTTTTTTGCAGAGCAAATACAGATTTCTTGGGCTGCAGTGAGCGTCTAAATTTGCCTCAAGCATTTCAAAATTACAACTTCCACATATTTTTTATGCCATCTTTCTATGTCCAGCAGACACTTGCCTGTACTCAATAGGATAGACACCATCAAAATATTCATCATCAAATGAGAAACTATTCCTTTCTTTAACTTAATAATGATACTAACTTTGTAATTTTAAATTAAATTAAAAATTTGTCATGAAAGAAAAGCATAACTTTCGTTACTACAATTCATTCAAGGAAAGCATTTCCTACCCCAAGGGACGGCAGAATGCGTGACTGCTGTCGCCATTCATCCATTCATTCATTTATTCATTCATCAATACTAAAACATCAAGAGGTGCGGAAGCCCGTCTCGTGAAAGCGGCTCTGAATTATAAGAATGACACTTTCCTGTGATGAATTCCCATATTCATCCTGAATTCCTTGAAGAAAACCATGGATAGATATTAATGAAAGACCATTGGGCCTGCATCATTCAAATTTACGTTCTTTGCCATTTACATTCTTACGTTCGTGTGGCTCTACCCTTTGCCAGTTACGTTCTTTCGCTCGCGTGGCTCTATCCTTTGACATTTACGTTCTTTCGTTCGTGTGGCTCTATCCTTTGCCATTTACGTTTTTGCGTTCGTGTGGCTTTATCCTTTGCCATTTATGCTCTTACGTTCGTGTGGTTCTACCCTTTGCCATTTACGCTCTCACGTTCGTGTGGCTCTTTCTTTGCGAAGTGAGACTTGAAACACAGGTACATCTTTGAAATGCTTTGATAGAAACCTGGAGGTAAAAAGAACTAATTAACCTGATGTTTTATTAAAGTTTTCTGTATTGCAGCGTACCTCGAAAGAGCTCGACCGGCACTAAATCACTACGAGGAGAGCCCTGACTACGCTGGTGTTCGGGAGTCCTCTTTTGTATTCGCATCTCATTAAAAACTTCTGTGAATTTGTAACTGCTAAGGCGCCCTTAAAATACGGAGGCAGGGCGACGGGGATTCGGACTTTGAAAAGTCGATTTTTTGAGATTTCACTGAGACGAATTTTCGAATGAATCTGCTGGAACGTAATTGAAGTTGGATTGCATTTGGCAGGTTTTAAAAACTCGTAGGAGTGAATATTTTCTGATGGTCTATGTAGTCTATTCAGCTCCACCCTGCATTAGCCATTAATGAATGAATGAAAAGCTGTAACGACAGATACTGCACACGCAATTTTATACTAGTATTACTAATAACTGATAATATTAGTTACTAATTTACTAATATATTAAATTATTAGTTACATTGATATTATTTTAAAATATACACGAATCAAAAGGCATTTATTGAATTCCAACCTAAAATGATACATAAAAAAAGGTATATACTATTATTTTTCATACGAATTGTCGTATCACAAAACATCATTCTAGGTACTTGAAAGCCAATAAAATTTCGATATAAGTTGTATATCTAGCATTTGTCGTTTATATCCCTCTGGAGGCACAGGATGAGCAACCGCGTTAACTTAGCTAGATTTGTCTACCCTGTGTAGGAGAGACTGGCGTCCTCAGAGGGACCCTATTAGGTTACCTCAGCTGTAGCTAGGCCTTTGGGACTTCTATCTTTCGTGCCTACTTTGCTTCTTTCCATTTTAATGCATTTTTTATTATTATTTTTCTTTAATTCCTCTTCTTTCTTAACTTGCAGTTTGTATGCTCAGGTAGTCGTGTGTGGGAACACACCTGTGCATAGATTCCCTGTTTTCTAAACTCCATAATAAATGGTCCCTTCTTTTCGCAATCTTTGGTTCGCATTTCATGTGGGTAGGGAACTTCGAACTAAATAATCATCCAATTTTATTTTGTAATTTTCAAGTCCCTGGTGAATTTGTGATGCCAGTTGTGCGAGGCATCGCGTCGGAACTCGCTCTGCGGCGTGCCTTCAGTAGTTCAGTCTGAGCATCTAGTTGCGCATGACATATCTTGGCTTTTTGTCACTTGTGACGTTTTGACTTTTCGTGACTTTGTGTCGCTTTTTGTCACTTTATGTGACTTGTGTTTTTTTGTGACTTTTTGTCCCTTTTTGTGCTTTTTTGACTTTGTCACTTTTTGTCCTTTTTTGTCCTTTTTTGTCATTTTTTGTTACTTTTTTGTTACTTTTTTGTTACTTTTTTGTCGCTTTTTTGTCGCTTTTTTGTCGCTTTTTTGTCG
>VOMN01140388.1:0-26404 GCA_014899125.1 Orchestia grillus
CCACCCCTAGCATCACCAGCACCACCCCTAGCAGCAGCAGCTGGACCAGCACGATCGAGTGTTGACAGGAGAGCAGAGAAGCGGTCCAGCAAACAGCGGCCGCTCCCACGCAGCGCCAGCCTCCTTACTCCAGCACACACAGCGACTCCATCTCCGCCCCTCCGTACCTTACGAAACTTGCGCTTGCATTCGGAAAAGTTATACATTAAAAATCTTCGTGAAATATCACACAATGGCGAAAAAGGAAGGCAGGCTGCATGCACAGCCAGACATACGTATCAAGTGTTCCGTTCACGGAGATGATAACAAGATTCAAATTAGTTTCAAATATTTACTTGAGTTAGACGCCAGTGTATCGAAATAGTTCACGCTAAATGGAAATATACAACTTAAATAAAGCCGAGTTGACGTAATTTTCATTTTAATTTTATTTGCGGTAAATGGAACTAGCAAAAAAATTCAAGTACAGTATCGCCCAGATAAAGAGAAAAATCTGAGCAGAAGAGTAAAGTAAAATTAAAATGCTTCATAGCTTGGTAGAGTAGACGGGAACAAGTCATTCACGATGAAGAGTGAGAATAAATTGGAATATTCATTTGGCGCAGACGATTAAGTTTCTTAACACGAATTAAATTTTCACGCAAACCACGTCGCTTTGAATTGATAAGACAGAAATTCATACATGTAAAACTATGGTAACACACACTCACTTTCTCTTTACATGACAGAAAAAGCTGTTTAACGTATTGGTGCCGAATCCTTTCAACCACACGCGAATAAAATACCTACTATACATACTACATCCGTCACTTATGGGTTTAATAACGCTGCTCGAAAGATAACGAGTTAATGAAACGAATTTGCAGAAAAGAAACCTCAATTTTTCATGCACGAAGGTCGACACAGAAAGGATCTTCCACCTGACCACAGTTCACGTTGCGGTATCAAGGCTACCATAGCTGATAACACGGCCAGCTCGCAAGATACACGGACACGCCCGCGACCGTGATGGTGATCTCAAGATTTCCACGCTTGCAGACAAGGAGACGTCCTGCCGTGCTGTTCAGCGGCGGGCGTGGGGAAATCGAACCAGTGGAGGCTTCAATTTTCCAGATGAGCGTCTTTGGAGCACGTGGTGATATCAGAAACGTCCTTAGTAATATTGAAAATTCACACTTAGTCTCTTGAAGTTTAATTGCATACATCGCAATTTGCACACGCGCATGAATGGAAGCGAGTCTCGCGATGAAGTACTTCAGAAGTCCCGCGTAAACAAACGCGTACTCCAATAACAGACTTCAGGTCCAATAACAAGGAAATAACTATTAATGCACTCCAGTAAACTTTACGCTCGAAGAACAAATGAGTCTCACGCTCATTAACTCGCACACGAATTTTCCGTGTAGACACAGCGTGCCACTTCTTTAATAAAGGCCATTATATTATTCTAAACAGTGTGATCATCTAACAGAACACTTATGGACTTTTGTACTGAAGCAAGTGGAGTACAGTATTTCCCGTTACAGTTCTGTAACTTGTGAAATCTACGGACAATACAACAAGCATTTAACTATCTTCCGAAGCATCTGAACTGACATTCAATTACATCATTGTACACTTTCAAAAATAACAACGAATTGCCTCACTAAGCACCAATGTCCAGAACGAACTTTTAATCATTTCTATTGGCACCAATTTCCACGTGCACGAACAGACTACGCTCCGAAGAGCAGCTGACCGCTATGTAAAGAATTTAATTACCGGCGAGTTTTGGTAAAACCGCGATTTATTTAATGAGAGCCGCGCTGCGGACGGTCCATTAGAGTTCTCAAAAAGGCAGCCAATTTAGCGCCATTTTGCCCGGACGTCATCAAATGTAAAAGCAATTCCGGCGCACTGCCGATTTTCGAGACTCGTCCAAACGTTTCAATTTAATTGCCGAGGCAGGAAGTGCTTGATTGACCACAAATTCTACGCCAGAAAAGGCACGGCTTAGTTTGCGCACGCGTCTTTTTGAAGCCTCGTACACAGCTCCTGCACAGCGAGCGCCACGACATACAATTTCTAAATGTACTTCGACTGTGAACACAAACACATGTTCTATGCGAGTACGCAGACCAGAGGAAATATTAACGACGCTTCGGAAACCCGGTCAGAGCGAATCACAAAACGCCCAGATAAGAAAAATACACGGAATAACACGGCTTAAAATTGTTCAAGATGCTAAAATAACGTGACTCTGCGCATTAGCCAGCACTTGGGGAAGTTAATTCACACTACAGTATCGTAATGACTAATAAAATTGACGAAAAATTCGAGACAAGAAAAGCTGTGAATCCTTAATTGAGTCCCAGTCTTCGAGAGGAGGAATTACAGTGGCAATAGCAGGGCTAACTCAACTCCATTAGATACACAAAACGACAAGTAAAAGCACTTTAAAATTGTACTTACGACCATACATGATAATAAACATCGTGTGTTCCTGGTATCTGCCTATCCACAGTTCTCTCAGACATGACCGCTACCAATTACAGTACCTTACTATATTTATTTAGCTCGTCCTTCTAATAAAGTATGAATAAAAAGTACCTAGGCTACTTTCCTATGCACGTGATGTGAAGTAGGTCGTGCTGCAACGGTGACCTGGTCACAGGCCGACACTTCACAGGTCCCGTTATTGCACGAGCTTGTCACAACCGTGAAAGCAAGAAACCTCCGTAAAAATGATATGAACTTTACACAGAGCGCTAACAAACCTCGTCAGACTTCACCTTAGGAGTCTGTGAACTCTCAAATATTCAACACGGTCGTGTAGAGAAAGGCCTCAGGTCGTGTCCAGCGCTGCCTGGACCGCAGAACCCCGGAGCGGCAAAAGCAAATGTAGCAACAGAAGCAGAAACAACATCAGCAACCAACAATAGAAACAGCGGCAACAATAGCAGCGGCAGCACCGCTCGAACATGCTGTAATTTGAGCGGCGCTAGTGAGGGTCGTCGGCCTGAGGTTCAGTGAGCAAACGCGACTGAGAGCTCAGCCAAACGTGTCAACAACAGCAAGCTCAGCGAAGCTCGCTAGATTTTCCTTCCCTAATCTACGCAAAACCGAAGTACGTGCGACGTACATAAAAAAACTGGCAGAATGCGTCACCTATATTCCATTTCCTACAGAAAGTTGAGACGTTTTATACTCAAAAAGAGGATATTAGAGAAAAATAATACTTTACAAATTTATCCCAAGATGAGAAATTAGCAGTGAGAAGACTTTCCAAATTAGGACATATTACTGATAAGAAAATTAGATGCGATGCAACAGATGACGCCGAAACTGGAGTGAAAATGGAGTCCTGTCACCAGGAAAAAGAATATAACCCTAATGTAAGTACAATGACCGGCCATCTCTCTGCCACAAGCCAAGAGGAGCGGCTATGAGAAATAAAGATTTAGCGACAGATTGTATTAAAAGTTATTTCCCCGCCAGCCAACGGAATTGTGACAGAGCGAAGCTGCCTGCAGGTCTGTGATGCCGGCGCGAACCGAGAGGGTACAGGCGCCGGCTTCATACATAGTATTCGGATGGGATAAAATAGTTTCGTCAGTAAAGAAAAGTTATAACATGAAGATCTTCTTGACATATTTTCGGTGATGACTATTTTTTAGAGATAAAATGGCCCATCAGGAGCTCACACTGCTGGAAACATGTTAAGACAGGCCGTCATTTATGATATAAATGGTTCGATGGTTATAACATTAAATAAATAATGCGATTCGAACAAAACAACATACCGTAAGAGCAGCGATGAGATTCGCTCACTACTCTTTTACAATCAATCGAAAAGGTAAATTGCAATTCTAAAATGGACTTACACCAAGGACAAAACTACAATTGAAAGTGACACCTCGAAGAAGCAGCGCCACCTCGGCCACAGCAGCGACGGTAACGAGAGACGTGCAGTCCGAGCTGCCTGCGCCCGGTCAGCATAGACAAGGCGTTCATTAGCGCGTACGGAGAGCGCAAATTACGCATCAGAGAGTGACACAAAAGCCTTATATTAAGGCCTCTCTCGCGCGCGCATTCAGAGCACGAGCCGTCGTGTAGTGAATTACCTCATCATCAAATTAATTGCGTGCTCGGGACGGGTGCCGCCCCACACCGTCTCAGCCGTCTCCACAGGCCCGCTCAGTCCCGTGTGCTTATCGTGCGCTGGATGACGGCATGAGTATAAGGTCGTAAAGAAAGTTTTGTCCGTTTTTTGAGCTGTAATTTTAGGGCATCAGTACCCCGACTTGACTTTTAAATGACACATGTGTAGCCATCTACATAGCTATAATGATATTTCTGCTTTCACCTTTGGTAATAGTTATTATAATGAATAACTATTATCGACGTAAATGTAAACTTCGAATAAAGAACACATAACGCATATTTTACTGTATGAATTTCAGAAGGGTAATAACGCAATTTTAGCAGCAAGATCGCTCAAAGACTAATAAAAATGACGTGGTGAATAAAAAAATTTGTAAAATTAGATTCTCAAGTTTCAAAAAGGATGACTTCAGTCTAAAAGATGAACCAAGAGAACGACTCTCCAAAAGACTCAATTCTGAGGAATTGAAGGTTGTCATTGATGAAAATTCAGCCAATACAACTAGAGAACTGCTTTAAATGGCTTAGCTGCAAGGCTTTGAACTACGACTGAGCCAGCCACTGTCTTTGGTGCTTAATTGTAAAGCATCCTCTTCTCATCTGCAGGAACCATTATCTAAAAAAGTGTTTGAAGTTGACGAGAACGGAGTGAGACAGCAGTTCACACGGTGTTGGCGATTGTTTTCTGAAAGATCGTGTGGGACCCATTTTCTAGCCTTGAAGACTACTATGCCGTATCATTTCACGATATGTGGTCATATGGCTCACATTAAATTTCTCGTTCAGTTCTCCAGTTGTACTGGTTGGATTTTTATTAATGACATCCTGCAATTCCTCAGAATTGAGCTCTTTGTGGCGTCCTTTTCTTGGTTCGTCCTACAGACTGGAGTCATTCTTTTTGAACGTGAAAACCATCCTTTAAAGGTTTTTTCATTCACATCATTTACCTAAATGTTTTTCAGCGATCTTACCGCTGAAATTGCTGTATCGCCCTTCAGAAATTCGTACAGCAAGTATGCCTAATGTGTTCTATACTTAGAGCGTGCATTTGGGAAAATAATGGTTATTCATTATAATAATTATTCAAAAATCTGAAAGAAGACATTATTTAAGTGATTTAGATGGCTACACATATGTCACTTATAAATTGAGTTCGTGTAGTCATGCCCTAAAGTTATAGGTCAAAAAACGGACAGAACTTTCGTTACAATCTGACAAATGCGCGCAGGTAAGCATTCCAAGCACTCGCCCATTACTTTCCTTCGTACCGAATTCAGAATCCGTAATGCCAATACCTTTTACATATTCCAACTGTGAGTTCAATGTAACAGTAGTGAGAATAGTAGCGCTCCAGTAATTCGGCCTATCTCGTACCGAAACACAAGAGACTACTTAGTATTCACTTCAGAGACCGGGGAATCTATGCACAAGGCATGTTCCCACATAGCATCCGATACGCATGAAAACAGCAAGTGAAAAGAAATAAAGAAAAAATGAAGAAGAAGAAAAGATAACGAATTATAATCATAATCAGCGAAGAAGGCATGGGAATGGAAAGAAGCAAAGTGAGCACGTAAATTAGAAGTCCTAAAAGTTTAGGTGGAACTGAAGTAATCTACCATTGTACACCTGGAGACCCCAGTCCCCATTGCATAGGATAGACAAACCTAACTAACCTAATCATATTACCTAATGACCTATCCTATGCCCTCTTGAGGGGAAAATGTTTGTTCTAACAAAATTTAGTCTCCCAACATGGAACCTAGTCGGACTGAAACTCTTTGTTTTATTCTAAATTTAAAATTATGCTTTAAAATGAAATATGAATAACAAAAGATGTTAGTCAACTAGAACGTAATTTGGACAATATAGGGTTGCTAGAACACAAAATACCATTCATACGTTGCAATAGTAACGAAAGCAAGACAACATGATAATATACCACGAAAATTAGAACCAGGTCAATAAACATACCAGCACAATAATTTTCAAGCGCATGGTGCGATAAATAAATAATATTCCGAAGACCACATTGGGCAAATCTTTAGTTGGAGAGATAGAAACAGTGCGCGTTTCTCGGCGTGAGGACTCGCAGCGGCTAGAAGAGCACTGCAGCCTAATGGTGTCGTAAGGAAAGGGCACCGAGCGGATTCCTTCTCGGAATGCGGAATATTTCTCATATCTCCTGCAATGAACTTCACACGGCTTTGACACGCAAAGGTAACCATATTGCTCTAAAAGACATAAATTCCTTTAGGGAAGATCAATAAATTACGCGATGGTTTATTTCGCAAGAGTGCGCAAGCAACCCTACCAGCGTCTATTGCCCAAATGAGGGAAGATTTCGCGGCAATTGCGGCGTGGAAACAGAGGAGGCGAAGGTCACAACGGCGCGTGTACAGCAGGCTTGCTCTCACCACCGACCATAAAAGCTCAACGCAGGCAATATCCTGGGTCTCGCCGAGCGCAACCTGAGCAGGGAGTAATGACATGAATTGTGGAGAGCAGCCGCAGTCGGTATTCTGCAGACACGCAACACTCGCCATTACGGAGGCACTTTTGTGGCCGGCGTCAAAAAATGGCCCGGCAGCAAGAGACGGGGCGCGGGAGAGAACATTCCTTCACGATCACAGCGTCAAACTCCCTCCGCTCTCAAGTTTCGGTCTGGCGGGGCCCCTACATCTATTTAGACTTGAACTATACAGCAACGACAAGCTGTTACTTATGTAGAAGTGAGCCATAAAATTGAAGAGTTAATCCTGGAACCGTATTCACTTGGTAGTGGTGTTTCCGGATGCCTTTGGAAATTAGGTAGAGAGTTAGCTAGATGGCACGCAAACCCCATATTCCACAGAAATGAAACATGGGAGATTTCCATCGAACATGACAGGCTCTCGTTGCTGCTGACGTAGTTTGAGCTCAGCTCGATAATAATTAGATACAATGAGTGCTCCCCTGAGCCGGGCTGCTCAATAAATATTCAGGAAGAACCTCCTCTTGTACACAAGGTCTAGCATCACTAGATTAAGCAGGTCCCTCGGCAAGTGAGGGAACTTCGTTCATTTCCTTTAAATTTCGCTCCACTCATGAGTAATTCGCAAACCGTACTGAAACTTCATAACCACATATCTAGATGCGGAACTATGACACGCACCTAGAACAGCCGGTCAGAGCACTCGAGTGTTACGTATAGGGAGCAATCGAAGCAACGAGCTTTGGCCCAAATAACTTACTAATGTCAACAATCGCAAAGACCCGACAAAAAATGAATGTAATTTAAACTACACTTCAACAGCAGATGTAAACATGAGTCACAGATTTGATATGTAAACTCCAAAACCGAAGGAGGCCTCGAGTCGAGTGGTCAGTGTGCGTCGGTTAATGAGCGCCGAATTACGGATCTCAACGCCCCGTTTCCACACATTGCATGATTGACCTGTGTAATGCGTGTGATGCACAGTAGCTGTATTAGGATACAAACTGCATTGTGTACCTAGCGTCGTCAATGAAGATGGAGCTAAAAATAACTGGGCGCTCTGAAAAAAAAGTAAAAAAATTTCAGTAGTACGTCGTGGTTCTTCGTGTTGTACGGATATCTGAATACGCGGGCAGACGTGGGTGTCAACGTAGAGAATGGAAAAATTGTCTCCACTTTTAAAGTGAAAATTATGGGAAGTTACGTTTGCAATATGGTGACGAAATTCGCTTTGTGAGCTTTTAGGGGCCAAACTAAATCCACAAGGAGAGGTAGACCAGACCGTTGTTGCTCCTGTCTACCTCTCCTGAAATGCCACCTGTTTCCCTTATGTGCATTTTGAGAAAATGTTCTTAGATGGAGTTTCTTTCTCCGTTTAACCTGAATTAAAGTCGCCGGACTCACGCCTCATTTGAAAGGTGCCTGCTCAATTGAAAGAAAACGTGGTAAGTACGTCAGAAATCTGATGAATGCTAATAATATTTTCTCATTGTTCCACCAATTAAAATGTAACTAAAATATGTGAGTGAAGTCTTGTACGAGTAATTGAAATTACCGAGTGGAGGCTGAGTGGGCAACAACTCATTACAACTTGAAGAATATCGATTTGATTCTTTAAGGCAACTGCCTCTGACTTGAGCTATTAATGGTACTTCGTGTGAGGTGAAAAGTACTATTACTTCTCTATTGCTCGACTATATTCGACCAATCTTAACCTGGTATGAGCAGAGAAATTCCACTGCAAGTGAATACGTATTTACTTTCAGTGCATTCACACTGAAGCTCAAATTCCTTGCTCCATCAAAAGTTGTACAGGAAGCCGGTGATCTTTTCCCTCCTGGTAATTTTTAGAAATAAAATTTGAACAAAATACGTTCACAGCACCTTGTCCGCCTTGTCTTATCCAACAATAGCTTTATTGGCCAATATAAAGGTGAACGCTCCGGTACAGAAGTCACCCTAACAAACAAAAAAGCACAACACTGTAGACTATGCAGCGAGTACGCCAGACGCATACCATGAATAAGCTTAAAGAAAAAATTACCGTTGAGAAGAGGATGACGTATTTAGCGGCGACGGCCCGCGTCTCCAAAATAGGAAATAAAGACAGAATGTGAAGTGTGTTGAAGTGAACGTAATGATAATGGCCTCACAGGATGGCAAAAAAAAGATAGAACGACGATGTTCCATCTCAACATTCGCCTAACGGCCCTAAATTGACTGGGCAGCTAACAAAAATCATGAAGTTTCTAGTGGCGCCTCGAAGCCCATCGACATTTCAGTGCGCGCAACGTTCATAAAAGCGGAGTGCAGTCCTTGAGTTGAAGTTTTCACTCGGCAAACCGGGCGAAAGTTCGAGGCTCGGGCGAATAGAAAGAGGCCCATACAGAAAAGCCTATAAGAAGCTTAAAGACTGCAAGCCTTGCACAGGTCGGATCGCAAGGGCCCCTGCATCTTTGATACAAAAAGAACGCTTTTTGCTTTTGCTAATAAAGGCCGCGGAGCATCTGACGACCGCATCAAGTTCGGGAGCTCTTAAAAAGTTCACCTGCCACAACTTGGACAGGATCCAAACTAATTAAAAAATGACCGGTAGCATACAAACAAGCTGTGAGAGGCCCTCTCGAGAGGGTACTCTTCGCAGAACTCAGTTATGAAGCGCGCATGAATAACACAAGAGGCAACATTCTGGTGATTGCATTGTGGTGGGTGAAGTTCTGAGGCTCTCGGGTGATACGATAGGAACTTTAGTGAGGATGCATTCCTCTTCAGTGACGTCAGTGCAACTCTCGAGAGCCGCCCTATTTCTGCTACGTGACTGCGCAGCTCGAGTGAGTTCGATCCAGTAATGTACCCTTACTTCCCTCGCGTTTCAATATCCTACGAACGACTGCAGCTCTCCAATGAAATCATTTCAGAACGAACTGCCACTCTATAGTGAGATTGCAGTAACACCGCGAGGCTTCTCAAGTGAGATTATTCCAGCAATATCAACACGAACCCTCGACCGAGATCATTTCAGTAACATGAACGGCCACTCTCGAGCGAGATTAAAAAAGGGTCAGCCACTCCAACAAAGAGGGCAGCAAGATAATAAACAGGTCTGAAATTATAATGTGGAAGGTCAGTGTAATGTCAGGAGAATAAGCCAAGAAGCCGCACAATGGAAGTCCTGCGCAAAAACACGATGCACGAGATGGGGGAAACTCCTCGGTTGGCCAACTGACTTGAAAATCTTGAATAAATGGAACACAACACCATTAACGAGAGAAGTTCACCTTACGCATAAAATCATGGTTAGAGACCGAACAGAGAAACCTTTCAGACAGATGAAATACAATTAGAATTCAAGGAACAAAGGCATTTAATATGAGGGACAATACCATCTCGAAATGCACGTCTCAGCAGAATATACAATTACACGTTGAACCGTCAAGGAATTTCATACTGCGTAGGTAGTGCGAAAATGATCGCTTAATATCATCGCAATGAACCAAATTACTTCTTAAACCCATTGAAATGGTTTAATAATTTTGAGCCATCGGTCACATTTAGAGTAAAACTCTCGCAGGAAGTTCGCCTTCCTCACCCAAAATATTAATCCAGATTCCTCACCATAAAATAAGGGTATGATACTTAACTAACACTCTAACATCAGACAATAATTCGATATCTAGGTAGCTACTCTCTAATAAAAGGCAATGATATCAAGTCTAAATTATTACATTCTGACGTGCGTTCATACACAGCGTGCGAAACACGTACGTAAAACTAAAGACACGCACCTGACGTACGTTTAGCAACTGGAACACGTAAGTCTCAAAGCCAGATGGCGCAGAGGTACAACAGACGGACACGTCCCTAAGCTACAGCCGTCATTCCAGAACGAAGAACTCACAATCGCACTCATTGAGGGACTCGCAACTTGCACGGTAGCACCTCCTAAGAATTGGTACCTCCAGTTTCTAAAGCTACCATCTCTAGCACGGTACCACCTTGAGAACAGCATCACTTCTAGCTTGGTACCACTTCTAGCGCGGTGCTACCTCTAGTACGATGCCACCTCTAGCATGGTACTCTAGCATAATACCACCTCTTGAAATGTACCACCTCACGAGTGGTACAATCAGAGACATCAGATGTGCACACTACAAGTGGGCAAGTCGAGAACACAAACCTGCAAGTTCAGCAGCAGTCGCCAAATGTTCAACTAGCTGCTATGTAGTTATTGAAAGTAACTTTCACCACCAAAGTCTTTGCCATGCATACTGTAAGACCGCTTCATGCACAATAAAATCACGTGTGCAGTTGTGGGACACGTTAGATTTAGATACACGGTGCTTGTGCACCTTTCCCTTGTTTCGAGTGAAAACTTTGCTCATCGAACAAGCATATTTTTCGCGAACGCAGAGCGAAACGACACGATGATCAGCTCGGAGGGGCGAACCCAAACAGAGTATAATGCAGCGAATGTTAAAAGGGAACAGCAGCGAAGAGGGAGCAACAGAGCCAAAGAAAAGGGGTGTTTGCGTCACAAGAACTTGAGCTCTGGCATGAACACGTCCAACTTGGGACGGACGCCGTGTTTACGACATGCGTGTCGCAGCCTCCACGCTGATAAATCACAACAAGTCCTTGTCGAAGACTTTGAGGCCGCCTCCAAACTTGCGACCGTGTCTTGCGCGCCAGCTTGGCTCTCGGGCTGTGTAGTGAACAGAGGACGTTTTCTATTAATTGATGAAAGGATAGAATTTCCAGCACGATAGCCTGCAGTACAATATCCTTCAGCGTACCACTTTCAACGCGTCAAATGCTTTCAACGTTCGCTCTCGTACACTTCACAGCGGTTCCATTCCTCACCAAAATTAGATTAGATTATGAGTTAGTTTGAAGCTCTCTATCCACATGAAATGTTATCCAAAGAGAGCATAAAGAAAGGATTATTTAGTACAGACTTTGGGAAACGTGGCAAATCTGCACAGCTTATTCTCAAACAGGATTTTCACGGTATAGAACCAGTAAGATAACTAGGAAGAGGCAAAAAAGATGAAGAGGAAAATCGGAGGTACGCATGAAAAATGGAAAAATGCAAGGTGGGCACGAAAGATTGAAGTCCCGAAGGCTTAGCTAGAGCTGAGGTAACCTAACACCGTCCCTCTGGGTTCACCACTAGTCCCCAAAGCATACAATAGACAAACCCAACTAACTTAACCCTATTACCTAATCTTATGCCTCCTGAAGGGAATTCCTCAATATTTACTACTTCACCGGAAGAGTTCATTTTAACCAAGCAAGTGATACGTCATGTAGTCAACTCTAGACTGTATCTTTACGAGTTGTTTCTCAAGTTCCTCAAACATACTGAACAGTCCTTCAAATGAATGATGAAGTGCACAAAGCTTTAATTGGCCGACCATTTTAATATTTATCTGATAGCATTTACCCACACACAGGGTGTCGTAAAAAAGTATTACTGCATCTTAATCACTCAACGACTGTATTATTATATATAATATTATTTATCTTCAAGGCATATAACGAATAAAACCCACATATTTACTAGCTACTCAGTTTTACCCTGCTTAATTGTACGACATTTAATAAATACTTTATGACCACTTACAGTTTAGCAAAACTTATTTGCAACACCTGTTGCCGTTCATGAGTTGTAGCGATCGGCGGCTCAAGTCAAACAATAGTCGACGTTGGCGATGATCGATTCAATTTCTCGAATTTATCAGATCATCCATCATTTACGAACTAAAACGTACGCCTCTCCAGCAGCATTGCCACATCAGCGCGCCAGAAATTATTTTTACCTTCATGTACCGCACAGTGGGGCCAATTTCTACCCGGTCGGCATATTTCACACTAAATGAGCAACTAGACAACATCGCTGTTAAGAGTAGGACATCTACCAGCATAGCCAATGCAATTCACTACAGCCTTATATTAAATATCCTTCAGTACTGCTCTGATTTCCCCAATCAAGTAACGCAGTCACCAGCGCACGTAAAAAACAAAGCCGACATATATAGGATGCCCTAGATAGAAGTCATGGAACTTATTCGGGCCCACAAACAGTCATAATTTAAACTATTTCTCAGAATAGTGGCGAAACGAATCTATTTGTAATTTTAGCTGAAAGTACAGTGGTGGTAATGAATTGTTTTTAAAATGTTTCAAACTGTGCGACGTCCATGCTGATAAAATACTCACTCAAGCAATTCCGTCAGCCTCTTCGCTCACGAGACAATAACCAAATGAGAAAGCTAGTCCCTGAACTATTTCCGAAATTAAACCCCAAGGTTGCACCCCAGTCACCAGGCTCTTATGGCCGCTAAGCGATTTCCATGTCCAATATCCCTAATGCAACAACTGGGGCAGCCAAAATAATAGCTCCCCAAATAACGCCAGCCTGCGGTGCTGCGCAAAATGAGCTCATACTACGCGGAAAACTCGGATGTTAACAATCGTGAGGACGCAATATTTTTGACGATATATTTGACGAGCGATGAGTATGAAAAACACTAGTCAATGACGACCAAGACCATTTGTACTACACGGGAACAAGCGCACAGTTCAGTCGAAAAAGCAAAGCGCTGGTCGAACCAAATTAATAAGAGGAGTTTACGCACGAGAGGAAACGGTACATGATGCAGTGAAATTAAGACCCGGGTAGCCAAAAAAAGCGCGTTCAAAAAGATATGACAGTAATTTAAAAAAAAATGAGCAGCCGACAGAAAAAAAAGGATCAGTTAGTCACGTATGAAAACCAGACGACCGACAAAAAACTAGAATGGAAATTAGTAACACAAGGGACGTACCTACTGTAATAAAAATGAGAAAGCTCGCTCGATACGCGAGAAATATATTTAATTAGAATAAGAACATTGTGGTACCACTCATTGACGGTGGTACTCCACAAAAGGTGGCACCCCACACGAGATGGCACCCCACACGAGATGACACCCCACACGAGNCTCCTCTCAAGAGGTGGCACCCCACAAGAGGTAACACCCCACAAGAAGCGTCTCCCCTCAAGAGGTGGCACCCCACAAGAAGCGTCTCCTCTCAAGAGGTGGCACCCCACAAAAGTGTCACCACAAAAGAGACGCAGCAGGAGAGGCCGGGCGTCTGGCGGGCGCGATAACGCAGCGCTGGAGCGCAACACGGCCCCGCACAAACACGGCTCCAGCTTCTTCTGCTTCTTTATTCTCACGCGTGGATCGCCACCGAGTAACTCCATCGTCATAAAAGCAGCCCGCCTCATTCTGTTTCGGGACACCATGAAATGAAAAATTTGTGACCGGAGAAGCAGTAAATGCAGCCCGTCAAGTTTAAAACACCCACCCCTTCACACAAAGACGTTCGCATTTGAGGTTCGTGACTCCACAACTGTGGGTCTCTCAGGCGATACAATTCGCCCTGGTGAATTCAATTTTTTTTTATGTTCAGTAACTAAACTCTGAACCAAATTTGAAGTACAATAATATACTTTCTGAAGTCACCGCTGTCGCTATCAGGGCCGAAAGAAACGTCAGCGCACAAATATCACAAACAATTAAATGAGGTTTTTTGCAAGCTAAACAGTTCTATTTTAAGGATCAATCAACTTATTCTTGGAACATGGCTTCAGGCCATCAAAGCCTTGAAACTGAAAGTACAAAATACTCACAAGGTTAGTCAAATTTAACGCATGGTAACGCTATCTGTTTTTCAGCGACACTTTGCTCTAACTTTCATGCTCACAGCTCAATTCGATGACGTGCGCATTCATTCTTGAGAAAGTCAGTCTATCACGGCCCCGTGCCCTCCTGTGCTCTCTCCCACGAATGAAGCACGCGAAAGCTTGCTCGTAATACAATAAATCTATCAATCTGTCATTTTTCAGGAAGTTTTATGCCAAGTTTCTCAGTCCATCCATTAACGCAAATTAATTCGGTTAACTCCCGTCGCTCTCGCGCACGTTTACGCGTCACGGAAATTTAGAGCTGAAAGCCAGCAGGGAACACATTCGTCTCAATTATGAAGTGCGAAGTTCAGGCGATGCCTCATCACGGTTGAATGATGCTCACTGCTTAAATTTTCTGCGCTTTAGAGGAAGAGAAATATAATCTAGTATTTTATAATACAATTTATTTCATTCCCTGAGCACGTTTTACGAACAAAATATACTCAATATACTCTGAATCAATCAGCCGATTCTTGGAACATAACTTCAGGCCTTCAAAGCCTTAAAATTGGAAACACGAAATATTCAAAAAAATTATAAAACTAAATAGAAACTTTTCTCAATTTAGAAAGCACGAGTATATAAATTTATCTCAGAATACTCTTATTCTAATCGTAAGACTTAATTTTTGAGCCGCCGTGGAACTATCGTCGCACCTAGAAATTCGGATTTCCTCGTCGTGCACACAGTGGCAGCACTCGAGAGTTGCTCGAAGGGTTACATTTCAATACATAAAGTGCAACATACACACGCGCTTCCATGTATCCAACGAGCATACGAACAGCACGTATGAGCTCAAATTAAAAGGCCATATTTCTGAATGTTCCAGAAGAAACCTCCGAGTTCAAGTACGAATGAATAAAAAAACTCTGAATTAACCTTCGTTATGGCGCACAACCCAAGCCTTTCATTCATTTTTGGATAAAAAGTAATTTGAAGAGCTTAACGCAAATTTGAGAGTAAAATTTACAGAGCAAACGAACGGGCGGCCTGCATTGGGCAGAAGTGATCCGTGAGGCAAAGAGAAGCTGTATTGTATTCCGCTGTAATGAGAAGTCTACGAAAGAAACTTTTCTCGAGAGCGAAGTCGAGGTCGTTCAAATGGGGTACAAGAAGGAGCTTTCACCGTCCAACCCCGCGCAATTTTCTGAAGAAATTTACCTTCAAATGAGAAATTAAGTCTGCCAGTGCAACTCACGGCTCAAATTATCTTTATGCAAATGAGAGCGTGAAGCACTTGCAGAGAATTGAATCTTTCCCCACCATTGGCATTAATCTGTTCTGTCTAATTAACCTTTCCGGTCACTTCAATTAAGGTAAATTTGTATCTTTCCCACTGAATCAAGGCACGTTAATTAGATATAGGTAATTGAAGAAATGTCTGGTTCACGGAGAGGGTTGATTTGAATCAATTTGCTTCCGTACGGCCATTTTACTCTTCCATGAAATGGAAAATAAACCAACTACATAGCTTTCACGACTAAGAGTTGCTAAAAATATCACTCGCTGCAAGCCTGCTCGCTCATTATAAAACTTGCATTTTAATGAACTGCGAGCCAGTGAAGTCAGAACGTCCTGTGGAATCCCGACAATGGGTCACGATATGAAAATGGAGGCAGCACGATGCTCGCATCAACCCCACAGGGAACTCGGAAACGGTCAACACGAGAACAGGACCACACATTGAAGACATCGCAGTACTCGTCAAAAAAGAGGTTATGAAACGTAATAACGGCTACAACTCCGCTACTCAACGGCACACGACTTTCATCATGTAGATCTTGGTTAATTGATGCCTCACTTGGTTAATTGATTCAACTAACAGGAGCAAGCACGAGCAACACAAGCAAGCACCAACAACAGAAGCAGGTACCAGCTACAGAAGCAGATACCAGCTACAGAAGCAGATACCAGCTACAGAAGCAGATACCAGCTACAGAAGCAGATACCAGCTACAGAAGCAGGTACCAGCTACAGAAGCAGATACCAGCTACAGAAGCAGATACCAGCTACAGAAGCAGATACCAGCTACAGAAGCAGATACCAGCTACAGAAGCAGATACCAGCTACAGAAGCAGATACCAGCTACAGAAGCAGATACCAGCTACAGAAGCAGATACCAGCTACAGAAGCAGGTACCAGCTACAGAAGCAGACACCAGCTACAGAAGCAGACACCAGCAACAGAAGCAGACACCAGCAACAGAAGCAGACACCAACAACAGAGGCAGGCCGCAACAACAGAAGCAGACACCAACAACAGAAGCAGGTACCAACATCTCGCCCAGCAAGCCCTAATGTCCGCTCTGGTCGTCTGTCATGCAATACATTACAGCTCCCAAAAGAACTCGCATCTCTGGAAACAGAAAAACGCCCGGGCGCGTAAGCCAACTGCAAGCTGGAGAAGGCAAGCGGCAGCATGGCGATTAAATAGTCGGAGAGAAAGAATCGAGCAATGAATAGCATGGGCAAACAACGGCCCGTGTGAGGAGGCGAAGGACGAAAAGGAGCGATGATGCAATAGAGGTGCAAGGGGAGAGAGGGCTCAGATGTGATACATCTGCAGCAGTCGTTTATTAGAAGCAGAACTCCCCCGAGCCGCATCATTAGGTCACACCAAAACCTAAACAAATCGGTAGAGGCAACCGCAAGGAGCGTGACGGGCGAGTGCCAGTATCCAGCATACGCAAGTAGTATTAAAATATCGTGTTTTATTACCGACAATACTTCAAGCGAATAAAGTTGAATTTCAAATAGGCTCAAAATCTACTATTAATTATTATTCAAGTAAAAAAGAGATACGTCACCCTCAAACTATGAACCTCATCATTCGAAATCACTAATCTTTTAATGATAATCTTTTATACTCTGACAGAATTGCTTTTCAAATCAGATACTACTGCTTATCAATAAGTTTTTATCTAATTGAAGCAGCAAAGTGCAATCTACGGCAGTCGTATACTTGAATTAATAACTGAAAAAATACAAGAGAGATACTGCGCTCCGGTCGAACTAGCTGAAACCTCAGTTAAACTGCTAATTACATCGATTCGGTCATCTAGTAAGTATGATGAAAAACCTACGCTTCTTTTTTCGCACGTCCATAATGATGAGGTGAGGTTCTATTAGCCTAGCACAAATCCTCAAGCTCAATAGGATAATATATTTTCAGATCATTAGCACGGAAACATTCGTGAGATTTGTCACGCAGCGACCCCGCAGAGACTATAACGCGCTACGAACTGCCACACTGTGAATCTTTTCTATGAACAAGTCCTTACAAACAACCACGTGCGCTATAGGATTCTAACAGGACTTCATAAATAGCGAACATACAACACTTATAGTTTACAAATAAGCATGAAATATTTCTGCATCATTCCACCGTCCATAATAACTGAAAAAGTTGTATCGACGCTTGGGATTCAGTCTCCTAGATCACAATGTCAGGAGAACAACGGGAGCGGTAATCTCACGCAATTGTACGGTCCGCAGCGCTGTTAAAGTATTTCAAGTGCACATAGTTGCTTTTATTGATAAATAAACTCCGTAATTCCTGGGTTGGCAGAGTTTGGAGCCCGTACAACACCTACAAGACCAATTAAAATTCCGCTGTTCCCTCAAATCCGAGCTAAGGCTTGGACCGGAGAGGGGGGCCGGCAATGCACGCATAACGGACGGCAGCAGGATCACAGTCACAATACGCAGCAAACAACGCAGTGGAGTGGCGTTCACGGCTGGATCACGGCAGGCAGCGTCACAATTACTGCCGAGCAGAAGCATAACACCGCTAGGACGGAAATGATGCTTAAACTCTACGTTTTTTACAACCAGGTTTTCACTAGCTTACACCTCCTATGCTATGAATAAGTTAGTTTGAAATAATCGTTTTCGAAAGAATAAGCCATTAAGATCAGTCTATAATTTTGTCTATTAACTTACTTGCATCGACTTAGTTACCGGTGCAGAAAGGAGGATACCGAACTGCATCTTAAGAATACCAAGAAAAGTTTTCCCCTAATGCACAGAATTTGCTACTGCCCGTCTCAGGTCGATAATATGTAGAACGAGCTGTTCAGTCAGGAAACGGACAGCTGCAGTGTGATTCAACAATTAAACAATATTGGCGAAAAAAATAGTTGTTGAAGATAAATAGTAACACCCAACAAATATAGAGTATTTCAAACAGTGGAGTACGACTGCACGTTTTCTCAATCCCCGAACCTAGCACCTTGCAATCTAATAGTCCGTCATTGGCCACCGAAATGAAGAATTCAATTAACTTGCTTCACTTGTAACAGGAAACGAGCGAGCTAAAATACCTAACAATCAAGTCTAACAAAATAAATCCCTAGTTAACCTACAACAAGGCCTTCAGTCAGCCGCGGTGTCGGCAATTAAAGCACCACACAGGCCTCGCTACCTCTCCCCCCCAGCACGCCACTCAGAACACCTCACAGGCCTCGCTACCTCTCCCACTTCAGCACGCCACTCAGAACACCACACAGGTCTCACCACCTCTCCCACTTCAGCACGCCACTCAGAACACCACACAGGCCTCGCTACCTCTCCCACTTCAGCACGCCACTCAGAATAATAAGACAGCGGATTACATCGGAGGCCGCTGCGATGCTTAGGATAGCAAACGATGAATTTCAATCAGCACGCGTAATGCGCTCCACGAGAGCGATAGCGCGCCTGTTTTTGGCCAGTAAGTTAGGATTAAATGGCAGCAAAATGACCGCTCAGGACTCGTTATATTGAAAACTCACTGACAGTGTCGAATTATGCCAAGTAGCCCACGAAAAAGCAAGCTAACCGTGTTTTGCAAAGACATGTATAACAAATGACTGTAGCGTGAATATAACATGGAGTATCAATAACCATTCTTTCTAAAGACTTAATGCAATCCGAATTAGCATAATATTAGAAGGGTTTTAATTATAATTATCTGTCGTTTATGGCTGATCAGTAAAACTACATTCACACGCAGCAAAACCGGATGAAGCCTTTCATCATTTCTGCAATAGATTTGTTTTCAGCATTCGTCACACATCTTCCATGAGATATTAAGTGTAACCGGATTCTCAAGTGCCACAAGCGACCGCCGTAAGTCCAAGCGAAGCAGAACACGCAAATGAGATTTAGAGAACTGATTTCCAAGTTATGAACGAGCTCTTGCCCCCAGATCTCTTCAGGCGAGGCAGGAAACGGAGGGCCCAAGCAGCAGGTCTACAACGAAACTCATTACTCAACGAGTCAATTAACTTGTCGCTTTCTCGGCAAATTTAATAATACGAACTAAGGAACGCGCAACGAAGTCTAATTGAAATGATAAATGAGGAACATGGGTGCAGAATGCAACCAACACAGCTCAGTGTTGGTCAAAAATTGAAATTCTACGGGTTTCCGACAACCAGCACACAGCAGGGCTGGAGTACACAGCATCCGTCGCACGAGAATCTATGTCAGCCACCGTTAGCACCGAATTGAAGGCGATCGTTACAGCATAATTTGCTCAGTGAAGCTGTAAGCGCCGCAAGAACGTAAACATTTGGTCTTGCGCAGCGCAGCCCGCTACAGCAGCCAAAATAAAGCAGCGATGAACAAATCGAAGAAACGAAATGACGATGCAGAATAGAAACACTTCAGCTTGCTAAGGCATCTTACAAGAAACGCTTACCTACCCAAAGATCAACGATAACCAGGAATGAAAGCAAGTAACTTAATACACAAACCCACGGCGCACTACTGCATAACGAGTACAAATTCCACTGAAGAGTTAGGTACTGTCTGCGATCAATATTATCAAAATACCCCGCGGAGAGTTGAGGAATTCTACACACCTCTCGTAAGAGTGCAATTCTCCAAAGATATTTCAAGGTCATGCGTCAAGGAACAAATAACCAAGCACTTGGCACTTTCCCTAGTATTTAATTAACCGTAATCAACAAGTCACAAGAAGTCATTCAACTTATGAGAGTGCAATTAATGTCTCTGTCGCCAAGTTCTCGTAATGCTTTCTTTGAGGTAACTACTTGCATAAAGCCGGTTAAATTTACTAAACGCGTCTTGATGAATGTACACACTTCAACCTCGAGACTTTTCAAAAAACGTTCCACAAAGAAAATACCGCGATTGAAGAGGAATAAATTGATGCTTCCATGGTCGAGAAGCCACTCTTGTTCCATACGCGGAAGAGCTAAAGGTAAATACCAAGCAAACTCATTTCGAATGAAGGAGCCTCAGTTGCTGCGTTCGCCGCCAATGAATGGATTAAAATAGGTCTCACGTTCGCTTGAGCTTCGGTATCGAGAAGTCCATGGAAGCGATCAGACAAAAATATGAATGGCAAAGAGCATTGAGGCGGTAAACACGACGTAACGACGGAAACTGTCGTTTTTACCTGCACGGACCGCTTCTCGAAGACTAAATTAGAGGACTTTTTTGCTCACTCTATGCAAATTGCGAAGATCTCATTTAAGTTCCTAAGGAAAAACTTTCGTTTGTTTTATCCGTGCCGTGAATTCGTCAATTCCCTGAAACATCGAAGCGAAACTTACAAATTTATGCTGATTACGCCACAAGATCCAGAGCGTGAAATGTACGAATTTATCCAATTCTATGTGTCACTTTAGCTAGAAAAAAATTCCAAGTGATGAGGTTTGCAAAAAATTGCAAACTTTATCACTGTCAATTTCAGCGGATGAAATTAACATTTCATGCACAATTAAAGCACAAGAATACGTTGCGCGAAAGTATGAAATGAAGAATTAATATCGAATTAAATATTTTCTGGCGAATGCTGAGCTATAAAACCTCAGAGAAAGAATATTAGAAAGTCTTTTATAAAGCTCTTCATGAACTTCACTAATTCAGCCCTGACATCTTCCGCAAGGCCGATGAGAAAATTGAAGACACGTGCAGGTGTTCCGTCACTTTAAGTATACCACAACTCTAACGAACGCTCACGCACTTCCATAATGAGGCATTCAGTGAATCGGAAAGACTCGCATTCACTAAAAAATTTAATAGGAAACGTTTCGATCAAAATCAATCAGGAAAGAAAACCCCGCATTATTTATCAGAATCCGAAAAATACTGTCCTATTATACGTAGGATTTCAATCACTAAGAATTTCTAAAGAGAATTGTCAGAGTGTTCCGCACGTGCGATTCGAGTAATCAGGCATGTAGAGACAGCGCGCGAATATGCATAAGCTGTAGCTTGCTTGGCGCCATTAGAGAGCAGGTTCGGTTGGGTTCGGTTGGGTTCGGTTGGGTTCGGTTGGGTTCGGTNTGGGTTCGGTTGGGTTGGGTTGGGTTAGGTCAGGTTAGGTAGTTTCCTGGTGCAAAAGTTCATGGAAGTTGCACGCAGCTGGTCTCGCATCACGGGAGCTGTGAAATGTTAGCGAAGCAAATCATCTCAACCTGCATGTTATTTGTCCAACCTCACGCCCGCATGACTGAATGTCCTACACATTGCAATGGCGTTATAGTATAAATAGGGCACAACACATCACCTTGAGCAGGATGACCTTATACAGCGTACCACAAGAAAAAAAATTGGTCTTCGAATGCCAATAACCATTTTTTTTAGTTGAGATGCTACTAGCCAACATCACAAGTTTTTCTCATTGCACTAATTACTACAATTCTTAGAACAATCATACAAGTCAAAAAACTCTAAATCAGTACGAAGTATAAGAACAGTAAACAGTCAAAGTAAGTATTTTTACGGGTCAACTCCGAATGGAGACAACGTGGCAAAGTTGCAGCTAACGGCACAAAACTCGCGAGAGTCGCCAGAGGCCTAAAATTCGAGCACACAGTCGCGGGCTTTTGCCTCCCAGTAAAGTGTACATCCTGGTCTCCTGTGATGAAATGCCAGCCGGCTTATGTGCCGGCGAAATCTTCGCTCATTTGCACGCCTTTGACAGCCGTGCGTTACTTCACAGCGCCCTAAATCATCTCGGCGATTATTCAGTCACATACGACTCACAATCAGAGGAAACAGAAAAGATTCTTTCTACCTGTATCAATGCTGTGATAGTAATAACCACGTCGGAGGAGTAGTGGTAAGGATAGCAAAGACCATTTAGAATGGACTTGGGAGAACGGGGAATCTATGCACAAGCTATGTTCCCACACAAGATCCCATGCGCATAGAAACACCAAGTTAAGAAGAAAGAGGAAGAAACGATAAAGAATAATCAGCAAAGAAGGCATGAAAACGGAAAAGTAAACTGGACACGAAAGGTATAAGTCCCGAAGGCCTAGCTATAGCTGAGGTAGCCTAACAGTGTCCCCCTGGAGACGCTACTCAATATGACATAGGATAGACAAACCTAACTAACCCAACCCTATTGCCAATGGCCTATCCTACGACCCCTGAAGGGTAACCACGTCGGAAGTATAAATTGCTCAGAAAATACTGCAGGGGAAAAATGAATGATTTTTTTAAGGTCAATTATGAAATTATGCTTCCAATTATTACAATGTAGAGGTGAGTAACGAAAAAAGTGCAGCAAAATCTTAGCATTGATGTGCACATGCTTAAGTCTACGTATCTTGATACCAGCATTTAACTAGAACTTATTAACGCAATTGGGTAAAATTTATCACAAAATCTAGCGTTAAATTTCAACTCGAAAATATATTTGCAGACGGTATTTCAAAATTCGTCACATACGATGTCTTATTTAACAGATATTTTCCTCTATTAATCTTAGCTCTACTCATAGAGAAGTCTCATAAGCAGAAAGTGCTCAAATTCCATCATTCTCAGGGACCAATTTCAACTGTAACCTTCATTCCTTCAGCAATGAACCTCTTCACCCGCAGGGACGAGTTAGCTCATTCTTTAACATTTTCTATATTCTCTATTAAGATTAACAAAGAAGTCGAATTTTCAATTTGAGAATAAAAATCACGAATCGAACGTACTCGTCGTTCTTCGACTTCCCGAACATATGTGAAAACAACCATTCACAAAAACAACCATTCACAACAACAACCGTTCACAAGAACAACCGTTCACAAGAACAACCATTCACAAAAACAACCATTCACGAGTGTCGTCAAACACCTGGAACAATAGAAAGAAGCAGCCTGGAAAATAAATTTTTCGGCAGAAAACATGACGAGAAAAAGGTCAAAAGCCCTATGAGTGCCAAATATCCCACGAATATGGCAAAAAACAAAGAACACTAACAAATAGAACCAAAATGTTGCTTTTGGGTGGGTAGAAAAATTTGACTATTTGGAATATTACCATAACGTTGAAAATTATACTGGGTACCAAGTACCAATCCATACTTTCAAGGGTGGATTTTTTGTAGAGGAAGCACCTTGGTTCAAACAGGGCACCGCTAAGGTGTCCCTTGTATTCCAGTCCGACTCCAGCTTTTAACTCTCATGGAAACTCAATTCGTAAGAAGTTACGGAGGTTTCAACACAAGTGAAAAGTAATGGCATCAAGAATATAATTTTTCCGCAAAATGATATTACGAAGACGATGTACAAATAATTATAACAATTTGCTTTTACTTTTTAGAAAAAATGCTCTATGGTAAACCATTAAGCTGCACCGAGAATGGTCTTAACTTTGATTTATAAAAATACTTTTAACTTACTAGAATAATCACAAATTATTTACAAGGATTACATGGATAAATGACCTACCGATTTCATTTCAAAAGGCTGTTAGATCAAACCTCGACTAAGCTACATTAATTTGAACACGGGTCACTTGAGACTATAAAGAGGAATACGTGCACTGACGCGCTTCATATTCCCAAGCGCTCGCCCTACAATATCGCTAGTAGAGAAAACGAGCAGGACAAAAACAATCAACAAAGCCTACGAAACTACAAACCAAACCCAGACGAGCCTCGAAAAACTTGCTCAGCTTATTGTGAAGTGCATCGAATGCATCATTTTGCACGTATACAAACAAAGACGAACTCTACCGGCATAGCTCCAGGGTCTTGAGAATCTTGTCCGTACCCGAAGATGGCCAGGCCTTTATGATGGACTGAAAAATTGTGTCCATGCTTCAGGAATAATGTGCTTCTACACGATAAAGTACGCTAGTGAAAAGCAGCACCAAACAACGCAATCCTACCAGTAATAGACTAACAATTAAAAGCACGTCTGCACAAAAACTACGCAACGCGTCACAAATATCTTGTTCAAGACTACTTCAGTTATGTTTCAATCGGGTCAGCAACAGTAAAGCACGTCGAAGTAAACACCAGCCCAGGTCGTCATTAAACGCCCCACAATTTCAACAAGAATTTCACCCTACGCGAGGCAGTTGGGCCGGAAGCGTATACGTGCCTTAGTACACTTAAGAAAAGAACGGAAGCATCAACTCAGACCAGCTTCGGCAGGAATCCTTCCATTGGGTGGGTAATTACAAGCTCGTCATGGAGAAAGTAGCGAGCACAAGTTGAGATGGAGCAGCATCAGCAGCCTTGGAGAGGAGGATCTCCGTGTTAGGACACGCAGCACACAATTCATCTTCATTACAAGCCCAGGAGAGCCTCCAATTTGGGCAAATTTGACGAGTTCTGCGGACAGAGGCGGCGGGCCGGCCGAGACCGCCGGCTTTGGGAACGGCGCCACCTGCACCACCGAGAACATAGGCCCTCGCTGCCTTCAACGCTAACACCACTCATAAATACTGCAATATTTGAGGAAATATCACCCGCAAACTGGAAGCTATAAGAAGAACAATAACGCCATCATCGCGAATACAAGCCATTAACCCCATCTGCAGTAACACCAGTTATAATTAGACCCAATTACGGTACTGAAATCTGTTTTTGTAATTGAAAATATAGTGAACAGTACACTCTATGTAATCATGGATACGATCTCTTGATTTAATAATTATTTAAAGAGTCGGTTACCTCATATGAGAGTCGGAGGTCTTCTCCTACAGAACAAAATTTATAAAAACGGGGGGAAAGCTATCACACAAAAATAACATAAATTAAAGTGCCAGTAAGCAATAAGAGTAATAAATACGAGTTCTTGCGAGCCTCGGTGTGATCATAGTCGTCACACCACGCAGGAGACACAAAATTCAGCTTCACATCAACATTTGATGCACAAACGGAGCCCTCCACGCCCGGAAGCGGGCACCGCAGTAGGTTCACGTGCACCTGAACGAACCTTAAGAGTCAGCGCGATGATTCTGAATGCCAGAAAAGAAGCTCAGTTCAAGAAAATAAATTTTACGTCTCAGAAACGAGCGCACACATCGTTGTGCGTTGTATGATACATGCAAGTGGATCAAAGGAAAATCTCATTTCAGAATTTTTCAGTAATATTTTATTTAGGCGTCAGCAATACAGGGAAGCTTCTTGAACTAAATTCCAGCCGTAACAACTATCTCTTACCACACAATTTTCAAGAGAACTCCACGCGATACTATGAAGTGAAGCAGTCCAATGGAGGTGGAACCGACCCGACTTTGTGAGGGCTCGCACGCCATTGTCTGTCGCGTAGCAAGAACTGGGCGATGGGAAACGCACTCGACTTAAAAACATGAATATTTCTCGCATGTCAGCCAAGCACTGTTACACAAATCATACATTTATATCGTGCTATGCACTCATAACATTCAGAAGGATCGAAAAGAAGCGCATGAGCACAACCCGCAAACCGAGCAAGTAAAGTACGTTCCAACTCTTTTTAACACCACCAGGACACTTCAGATTTTGCTTTGTATTATCACAAATTTATATTTTATCTACCAGGGAATTATTAGGACTGCATGGTACACCAGATAAAGGAATTTTGTGCACCTCTCACCACGCTAATTGAACACCCTAATGACCAAAATCGATCACTGAACTTTTTAGAGACTTGAGGGTAAACGTGAACCACACAGTTGAGTTTCCATAAAGTTTCCAAAGCTATACCTTCAAACTAAACTCAAAGAGTTAAACAGCCACTCCGCTGTGGAACGGGTAGTGCGTACCTTCCCACTTTACTGTAGCCTCGACCGAGAAGCGGAGGCGCACAACAGGGGCCTGGCTGT
>VOMN01140389.1:0-21148 GCA_014899125.1 Orchestia grillus
AGTCTTGTTTACAATCATAACACAAACATCTTAGGGTGAACGACGCGAAAATAGATTTCGAGGCTCAATTTGGAAAAAAAATCCACGCCCTCTAGCTCTTGCACGACGTTAGATGGACAAGAAAACTAAATGCATATTCCGGGACAGCGGTCTTAGCCGACATGTACAAGTTTTGTTCATGAATACGGAACAAACATCTTAGGATGAGTGACGATAAAGTAAATTTTGAGGTTAACATCGGAAACATGAACGAATATCCACGTTTATACACATTGATATGTACTGTATACGTGTGCGTTATTGCTGAGATTCAAAATGACGAGACACTTTTTCATACGAGAGATCCATTGAAATTATACCTGAGTGGAAACAATCAAATTCTGAAAAAGAATCAGATAATTTTTGACTAAAATCAGTAATAAGAATGCGGTAGTCAGAAAATTTCAAATGTGGACTAATATTTGTACCCTGTATTTTGGGTGACTTAAAAAAAAAAAGTCAACCTGGTCCCCGAAGAAATCATCAAAATTTTAAGTTCACGAGAACTGCTGCCTGTACACATACTGCTCTGAATACACATGAATAGGAGATATATTGAGGTTAAACTTATCTGCGTGGGTCTCAGAAATTTTTTCTAAACAATAACGGAATGTAGATCAGTAACTAAATCGCAACACTGCAGTAGCGTTAAATCAAACTTGATTGAGACTTTAAGCTGAAATAAATTATTAGGATGGTCTAATTACATTTTACAGATTCCCTTTACAATTAAGTATTTTTCACAGGCTGGGGGGTCTGATAAATAGGTTTGATTAATATTTATTTGCACGATAAACGTTCTCCCTGGAACTCTGGTTTCACCATATTCATATTAAGTTAATTACTATTACTTGATACACCCGGTAAAACATTTTATTTAACGCAGGAGGCTTTGGCGACAAGCTGCAGCCCAGTCTAGCTGTATCGCCTCCCCGTCGGTATTACGATCAACTATCCAGTGGCCATATTTGCGCTTGGGCGGCCAAAATTATCCCCAATTATGTAAACTTTGGCTAACAAGTTGGACTGGGAGGAAAGTCGTGCTTATTTTAAGCATGATATGATTTGTGTTCGAAATTTCTAATAACAGGTATTCGAAGTAGGTACTCGTGACTTTATAGCGCACGCGTAGTTCGTATACTGAGAAAATAGTACATACAATAGGTACGATGCATATCAAGGACCACCTGCGTTAAATGTGTACACAGTGACAGTAAGGGGAACCACCCAGTTTCCATGCTGTCTGCGCATGCTCGTATTTTCCTAATATTTACTAGAAGGTTCAGCTTGCAAACTTGCCAAAGTATTTACCTCACTCTGGCCATGGAAATTCATAATTGAAGTCATAGAACTCGCTTGTAAAAGACCACGTCTTGTTACATTTAACTCGTCGCTACTGTTACTAGGAAGAAATCTCTCATCGTTCGACATTTTTGAAAAATTATCATAACTTTTATTGGCTTTCATTCCTAGATATTGAGCAGCATTATCATTTACGTCAGAAATATGGCAGATGTACCATAAAGAAATGAGCCGTAAGGACCCACTTCTACTCTAGTTTCTGTTTGAAAGAATAGGTCGACCTATTGTTTCGCCTTTTATCAAATGACTCAATTGAACCAAGACAGAGTACCGTTAAGATATTGATTGCTTAAACATTTAAACATTTATTTACCACAAGTAATTTACATCAGATGCAGGATTGAGGAATGACAAACAACCGGGATCAGGATATATACCACATGTGGGCCCGAATAAGCTACAAGGCTTCTAGGGCAACCTAAATAGAAAAGACGGCATTCAATTTACAGCACATCAATGATTAATAATAAAAAAAAAGCTTAAGGTTACATTTTGTTGTGTCTAATTGTGTTTAGTAGTGTTTCAGGCCAGGAGTTACTACAAGAACGAAACCTCTTACGCAGGATCAGGGCAGGCTCATCAAGCAGCGATCGGAGCTGGGAATTTAAAAGCCATGGAGCGGGGACCCGAGAAGTACTTTTGTCGAGCTGGTGATGAATATTAGTTGCTGAATGTTCCACAAGGCTCAGACTTTGTTAACCTAATTCATAATATAGTGCTTACTTGCAGATGGCGAATATATGTATACATAATTAAAGGTTTTAGTGCGGCATTGTAAGAAAATGAAATTTTCAGAGTGTATTACAGAGCTACAATTAGACGTTCTCTTTTCATATCAAGTCCTCATCAAGAAAGCGCTAGTTAACTACGAGTAGAGAAAGACTTATTCATTGGAATTGTTCACAACTCAAAACATTTTGTTAACTTAATTAACTAAATGCCCATGACCTCGAAAACATTGACATCGTTGAATGAAAAGAAACCAAGTACAGGGTGGGTCCACAAAATTTTAAGTTTCGTATTGTGGATTATTCTAAAACAAAATGGTAAAATTTATTTGCCGATTATATGGGAATACATAAGGCAAATTTTCGTCCTAAGCTCTCGTCCATGCTACCCAACGAAGACCAGCTCTACGAAACAACTTGCGCAAGATTATAAACACATACACCTATTTACACATACATATAGATATCATCTGACCAATGAACGATATTTTATAATAACAACTTTCATGGAAACAAGAAACGTAAGTGCAGCTGTCGAGAGATTTGCAGACAATTTAAAGAAAACTCTGTACGCTGGGTAACGGTGGAGAAGACCGTTACTAAACCGTTTGAAAGAAATTTTTTAGGGAACATTTCTTTCAACTTCCATTGGAGTTGGGCATGCAGTTGAGTAGCCGCCGCTGAGCCCTGACCTTACGCCGTGAGATTTTTTCTGAAGTACTTCTTGAAGGACTGGGAATTCGAGACGCCTCTTGAGGCCTTGTGAGATCTCAGCGACCGAATCGCCATAAATGTCGACACTCTTAAAGACAATCTTGAGCGCGATGGGAAAGTAATGAGCTCATGAGATAGAAATTCAACCAAATATCTCAAGAACAGTGGCAGTCACTGCACAAAGTTCAATAAGAACGGAAGAACGTCATCGAAAATGTTCATTAACAAATTATTTTGCTAAATTATCACTTTCATAAAAAATTAAGATTTGTAAACGAGTGATTACTGTCGATGTTTTCCTTGTTAAAAATCAGTGTAAGACGGAATGAAGAAGGAAGCCTATATTTTGTGCTTACTGATAGAAAATGGTCCTAACTTTGAACGCCATTAATTGTGTCTGAATAAATGAACTCAAACGAAAAAGCTCAGAACTAGTAACAGTTGATAAAATTTCACTAAAAATGAAATGGAAACTAATTTTCTACCATAGGTAGTTTTCGAGTGATCTATATTAAAATTTATACTATTTTTATGTCTCCCTCTGTTTAGAAATGAAATATCCCTGCGGTGCTGGAATGCAAACGTTCATTCAGTACTAGAACATAACTATGACATTTTTTTTAAGTTAGCCCCAGTGTGTTCAAGTTAGTCTTGGGAACTAACCCGAATTCGTACCCACGCCGAGACGAGGTCGGGTAGTTCATGCTGAGAGACGTGTGTTCCTGCTGCCATCGTCGAGACAAAACTTGTGTGCCTCATTCACGAATGACAGATAACACTCACGTATCGGTTAATTTGATCCACTTTACTGAAAGATTAAATTTCCTTCTAAGCCATTACAATTTTACGGTTTTCACTACGCATCAGTCTTAATTCATGCCGTTAATTTAGTAACCCAAAACGAAATTGACGAAATTGCCTTTATTTACGTTTTTAAACACTGGGATTCGTTGATTTACTTATCATTGAGAAAACTGTTATGAGTCATTTTTCGTTGCATACAGTGTTTGAAATTTCAAACTACTATATTCCAACTCGGATTGAGATTGGTAACATTCTGATGCTGCGTACAACACGTCAGAGGTACGCTTGAGGCCGTACTAACCCCATCACATGGAGAACGTGATCAAGGACTAGGAATTGAACCTCGAACTTCATCTGTCACTGGAGCGAAATCGAGTTCCAGCGTCCTGTTTCACGAGAGTTGACGGAGCATAGCACGCTGAGAGATATTTCACATCGTTAAAAGATTCGTTCAGTATCTATGTACACGTGTACAATGATACTGCCTCTTATGACATAAAATGCATTAACGTCTACTTATACACAAATATAATTCATCATACATAGAATGCCTAACACAACGCTAAATTTACACGAATAAATAATGTTAGGACGGTGAGAAAACCGTAAGCAGGAAAACTCATCATCACGATGTAGAAGACGAAGAATTACATGCACAGCATAAGGTTGGGCGCGCGGGGCAGAGGGTTCTCATGGTGCGGGATGATTTGGTGAGGGCGGAGTGACACGATCGGTAGAGCGCGTGACGAGGAGCGGGCTCTTGGGAGGTGCATCGCTATCTTCAGACACAACTCTTGGCTTGGCAGACCTAGCACCAGTAATATATTGGAGATAACAGGGCTTTACGAAGACAGTGATGTCCTGACAAAGCACACAATGGATCTCCAAGTTTACTGAATGAGCCTTGGAGGCACTTAGTATTCACGAGACTTCATCCTGAGTCGCTAACATAGAAGAACAAGCGAGTGTTAATGTTTGCCTGCCGATTCTGCAATAAACGCTGCTCTTAAGGAATGCAAATAAAGTATATAAAATGGGCAACTTCTTACATGTGGAGCATCAATTCCCTCAGGCTGAGCGCGAGTCGTGCCGGGCAAAATTAATATTGACTCTCTTCTAGGTCAAGTTACGCCTGTCAATTTTGACAAAATTGTAATAACTTTGCCAGTGTATTCTCTGTAATAATTTCTCCTCCAAAGTTTGCATTGGAATCTCACGATTTCTTCAGCCTCTGCGGGAAAATATCGATAATACTTTCAAGTTATGCGATTTCCTCCGTAGAACGAGATTAGATGGGCTATGGCAAATATAATTTATGACAGTATTCTTATGATTAAAATTCGTCACAAATTCTTGAGATCTTAAAAGTGTACGTTTCATTGAGAATATATATTGCAGTAATTTTCCAATAGTAATAATAATAAAGAGAAGAATAATAGTAATGAAGAACCATGCCATCACATTTTCGAAATCTTCCTTGAAACGTAGTCATCTTCGTACCCGAAAGTTTATTTTTGAGTAGAGAACAAATCAAAGCAATTTTTATAACGATTATAGCGGCGAACTACATGGGTTTAATATGTCCTTAGCCTGATTTCGTCTGGCCGACCTTTTTTTCGTAATTTATTTGGAGACTGAGCTAAAATTTTATGGTTTTACCCTTCAGGATCTCTACTTTGAACGCGCTTCACGTTTCTATGCCTCATATTGATTCAAAATCTATCAAGCATAATTTAATCTCGCTTTCACTGTATTATATATTAGTTTTTAGAGAGTTTTAGGGTATTAAAAGGGTATGCTCAGTTGCACCACTTATTCCAATAGCCTTAATGCTTTAAAATATTAATTTTTCTCGCCTGTTGGTGTCCGTGTTTGTTGGTGTCTGGCTAATTCAAATACGATGTTTAAATGGAGGTTCATAAGTTGAAGTGATCACTCTAAAAGCCGTGATCAGAGGTTATAGCCCGCGTAAAATTTGCACACTTTTGGTAGATCAGAACACACAAATATACAAAAATAAGCTTCAAGCAACTAAGACATGACCTTAACCATAAGCCTTCAAAAAATACGTAAATATGGAATGATTACTCTGAAGTTTACTCCAAGTTATTCACATTTCATAGTAGTTTGTTCCAAATTTTAAGCCATCAGCGTCACAGCCTCACTGCGCACTCAAATGTAAGACTACAACGAACTGCAAGAACGAATGGCGTGCCTCAGGCTGTTGGAGGCAGGGCGACTATGTTGGGTAGCGTGTTCAGGCTCATGAACTATGTTGAGCTGCAGGGTATTAAGCACAGTTATGAGTTTACCAAAGTACAATCTCTGAAATGATTACAAAAGCTTATGCTTATTTATTGTTCTGAAAGGTTTTAAATAAAATAAAGTTGTACAGAATGATAGCAATGCTTGCCTTCGACAAATTTTTCCTTTACTTTTCAGTACATGAAAATAGTTTCTAATTTCTGCAATTATATCCTTTCCCTTATTTTCATTCACAGACTCACTATAAGTTTCGATTTCACTTCTCGTATGAGTCGCTTCATGACAAGTTTTCAATTTTACTTTCACTGTGTTTGACGTCTCGAAAACGTGAAGTGGTTGCCGGGGCCACACGAATATCGTATCTATAGTGGATGTGTTAATGAGTTGAGACTAAATAGAATGTAAAAGAAGCTTGTAAAAAGGATACCATGAGAGTACGGTAGGCATTTGAGAACACATCACGTATAGGTAATACAGTACTCTGTAGGCCCTCATCAGACATCCGTTTTTGTTGTATGAAAACATCGCAGAACCTAAGGATCCAACAAATGAAAAGGCATGGTGCCATCGTTTCCTTAGCTACACGACAGTCTGACTCCGAGACCGCTGACTTTCTGGAATTTAGCTCTGTCTTACGCCTTTAAAGTTTGGAGTGAATTGGAGACCACCAGCGGTGATGTGGAAACCGTTTCTCACGTGAAATAACATTACCATCGCTTGGACAGAACAAGCAGGCTCAAATTCATCGATTCCGTCGAAGCTGCTATCCAAGAGAACCATGAGAAGTCCATGAGGGCACTCGCCAGGGGCCTGCAGGTTGACAAGACCACCATCCTGAGTACAGTTCGTGACTACCTTCTTTACAAGTCGTACGTGATGCGGAGAGGCAATAGTTCATGTCCATGAGAGCCGAGAACGAAGTGACCCGATCCTAGCGGTTGTTGAGCAAGCTGAAATATCTGGAGCAGCCAAAAATGTTCTGGATCTTCTCGAAAGAGAAGAACGTGTGCCCGCTTGAGACTCCCACAAGTCAACCCTTGGGATTGCTACGCCTGGGGTGTGGCGGGAGGGCCTTCAAAAGGCATCCGCACACCAGCGTTGTGGCTCTCAGGGCGACAATTAATTATGAGTGCCAGGACACGCATCGCCTGAATACACATCATGATTGTCAACGGCCATTTCGGAACCGTGTTCAGGCGGTTTCATGATTTGGTGTGAGGCATTTTGTGTGTTGGGGTTTGGTCCAGTTTCTGCCCCTTATTTTGCTGATGTCATTTTGTTCCGGTAGCATCTTGTAATGCCTCACTGAGCTGGGACAAACGGACGAGAGAAACAGTCATAAAAATAGAAGGAAAATAGTACGGAACTGAAGCTCATAGTTATTTTGGAGCAGTTAATGGAAATACTAGACTGTCACTTAGCCATAAAATAAACCTAAGTTCTTAAGTAAACAAGCTCAAAAATAAAAGTATAACGTCATCCCTGCGTGCTTGACCAGCCTTCAGATGCGTACATCTTGGCTAAAATTAACGAGGATGACGTCTACAACGCAATTTTCACCTTTGCTAAAATTAACGTGGATGACGTCTACAACGCAATATTCATCTTGGCTAAAATTAACGTGGATGACGTCTACAACGCAATATTCACGCATATCGAAATTAGCGTCACGGATGGGTCGCGTTGCATGCGCTACCGCCTGAGTTCCTCTTCCCCGTCGATTCTAACGACTGTTGAGCAGTGCTGATCGAGGTCCTAGTTCCGAACATGACTAAACATGATTCGACCAATCAGACTGTTTTTGATGTTGTTAAAAAAGCTATTTAAATAATTTTTTGTATGTTTAAGGTCTTTCTGGCTCACTAAATATTTTGGATGCTCGATGAATTGCCTGCGATAATACTCATAAATACTTATTGCACTGAACGAAAGATAAACTCGAGATACATGAGGCGTTGAAAAACCGCATTCACTACTTGCTGTCCAATTAGTAGGTTTGAACAGTTGAGAAGTATGGGACATTGTTTTTAAACTATAGAAGTTTCCGAACTAATCATATTCCTCAAAAAATCTCCGTGCATGTCAAAGTCAAGAGCAATTAGGAAGTGCTTTTGAGCTATCACCCTTCTGTAAGTTCATTAATTCAAACTTTGACAGACCTTCAGACCAAAAAATAGCTAGCCCAGTCAAACGTTCTTCTCATTGAGCACAACTATGGATGAACTGAAAAGAAGAGTTTTCGATAAAAACTTTCCACAATAGAAAATAAATTGAATCACCATGATGACAGAGTTCTTGCAGACAGCCAAATACCCACCCTGGTTAAAAGTGGGTATTTTTAGGGGCAGAAAGCCTCCTAAGAATGCTTTTTTGGGAAAAAATACCCGTAAACGTTTCAATGAAGCGATTCTACCACTGTACACTCAGTTTCAAATTGATGAAATAACCGTTAGATAATTTGTAAAACAATGACTCTCAATATGGGCCGATACAGCATATAGGAGATCATATACAGAGTCCTTGAATGAGGCTATATAGTACCACATTTTTCACGATGGGAACGGTGCCAGTACGACCAGAGAAGATTCCTACGCTAGAATGGAAGTGTCAAGGAAACCAAATGTAATTCAGATAGCAAACTGGGGTCCTAGTTCGGTGTTCGCTGACAAATGATGAGGGTAAAAAGATGTTGAAGAAATATGTTATCAAATTCTTCAAATGCTTAACGCTTTTTCAGCTCGCAAAAGTTGATAACCAGAGAAAAAATACTAATGAATGTGAACAATAAAGCCATCAGTCATCAAGTGATTAAATTTAAAGTAACGAAGAGGATTACATATCTTTGCAGCGAAACAAAACTGTTTCGGTGGTTTATTCAGCAAGAGAAACCACAGTATCATGAATCAACCAAATGAAACACGTCTCTCGCCGTTCAACCGTGATGCCGAACTTATTGTAAAATTTTTCGTGCAGTAGTCTCTTCACCAGTTTTGAGTGCTCCCCGACCAGTGGAAGTCAACACGTTTAAGTACACATGTATGGTGGCTGCAGAACACAGGCCTAAATATAGCTTACGTACGTGGACGGGATGAAGTAATTAACAATGAGATTTAGTGACTCCGCAGTCCCTTAAAATCACTTAGCGGTCCTTCAGGGGACGGGGGACCTCGGGCTGCGAAAAAATGTGATAGGACAAAAAAAGTACACAGCGAAATTTTAAGGCGTTCTGGTGCAGGAAATTGTAGCTTTCGAGTTGTACGGTTTCTGTTTGAGACATTTTGGGACTTAGTCAGTACTTTGAATCCGAAGCCTGTTCTTTCTCTACCATTTAAATTCGTTTCCTAGAATGGGCTCCTCACTCAAATTTGAGAAGAACGCGTACCACGCGAGACCAATTCATCCCAAGATTTCTTAACCATCTTTCCTGCTGTGAAATTTATCACCCAGTATCAACTGATAACTGTGCACCCATGAATTATTTTTTCGAATAAAATCTACGTATTAACTTATTCTGTATTTCCGCTTAATGGAAGCCTCTGATCATTTGTGTCGACACACGTTTCGCTTCCCTGCCGTGCACGAGTTTGTCTCCACGCAGCCGCAGAAGTAACGATCACACTGCAGTAGCCGTAGCACAGATTAGCAACTTGTTCATTTCCAGAAGAATTGGCGACAGAATTTAAGCAACATTTTATGCTGAGCATCGTTAACGTTTAGTTCCAAATATACAGTGAGATGAAATAGATTTGAGCTCAGTTCATAAATTTTGTTTGCTAACATTTTAACGAGACGTGCACCATTAACTCATACAGAATTCAGTATTGACAACGATAAATAAAATTTCGCACCAATAATAGGAGTTTTAAAAATATACAAATTTATTCACAGTTTTCAAAAAATACAGAGGAAATGCATTTAGACCGTTAAATCTTTTCTCGATGATTTCTAGAAGTCATTGCCTTCAAATGTCCTTTCAAACGGTTTCTATACTTCCGGTATGAATCTGCTCTGTGTTTCTGGTGACTAAATCTAAACAGAGTCTGGGCCCATTATTCTTTGGTGACCACCTTCCCCAAATTGACCCTTCTAGGCATGTCAAGGTTTGTCACCCTTTACACGCGGAAGCGAATAACATTTGGTCGCGCCATCTGTGGGCCATTCAAATCTGGAGATTGACTGGCCCGTGACAATGCGGCAATATTCTCATCTTTGAGCAATTTCACGGACTGCTGTACCTGTTTGTTCAGGGGGTATTCCCCTGTAAAACCTCTCATTCATTCGAAGGTCCCAGTTTCTTCACTGATTTTTGCAAAGTTTTTTTCACTATCATTTGATACCTAGCAATACTCGTTGTTCTTACGATTATTTTAAATGTTCCTGTTCCGCTGAAAGGAAACAATCAATATTATTAAGATTCCCCGTGTTTGCTTCTCGATCAAGCAAGTGTTATCGAGGTCACAGGCAGTTCTATCTCGTCGCCAAACTTGAGTTGCATCATCATAATCGAAGCATTTAGTTCTTCCGACCAGACAGTTCACTAAAAAAGTCATCACACAGTAATTGCGCTCTCTATCGAACAAAAATCTTGATTTCAAATTTATTTCCTAGACAACAGAATGTCGTAAGATTGTGGATTGAGTTCTTGCTGATAAAGTTCATTGCTGATACCTATCTTACAAATCAAAGTTTTACTCTACGAAGATCATTTGGAAGCCTTATTCTTCAACATTTTTGCTTAACATTTCGCAGCATGGGACGACCACCTTCTTCTGATATCGACCACGATGCTCCCGATCGCGGAAAATTTGCCGTAGTTGCAATCTCCTTTAATTTATTACAATGAAATGTACTTCACTGACAGAAACATTTACGTTGTTTGAAGTGTTGCGATGGCTGCCGTCGACAATGGGCGAGGGAGTTTTACTATAATTTAAGCAGTTTGATAGGTCATGTCGTGCAGGCATTTAGCAATACCTCCAGAGCGACATCTCAGTGACGCTTGGAGCACAACTCTGGGGATAGCCTTACATAAGATACTCTTAACAACATCCCGTAGTTTCCAGAGTGTTCTAGAACAGCACGTTTTAGAAAAAATTGTACAAAAAATAGCTACACATGTTTTTCTCTACTTGTCGACGCTAACAACGTGCGAGTCTCTTTAAGACGTTAGGCGTCGATGTGAAGTGTTTTATTAGCTCATATCAATTGCTGCTAAAATTGTGGTTAAATTATTTATACTTTTTATTGAAGTATGAATATACGTTAGATTTACAATGTTTTATTTTAAAACTTTGCGCGTTTATCTTTTGCATTTTACTTTGTTAAAATTGGCTGTAAGTAAATTTTAGCGTAAATGTCAGGCTTATCCTGCGCTTGACGGAAAATGCTTAAGACGACGATTCTTTTCATTTAGGTAGTGGCAGTTTCATAAGATCTAATTTTGGTGAAGCTTATAAAGTCTTCCCCAGCGCGAAATGCAGGATATGCGAGAATAGCGAGGTGTTCAGCAACACCAATGTTCAGAAACGGCTCTGAGATGACACACCCCACGCATATCCTGCGACAACACGCATCAGAAATTGCATCTGAAAATATCATACCAGGCACCTCATGGGACAACCCTACGTATGACAACCGACTCGAAGGAAAGTCATGGGACAACCCTGCATGCCAGAACACAACCACAGGCATGCCATGGGACAACCCTGCACACCAGAACACACCCTAGACACGCCATGAGACAACCCTGGATGCCAGACACACTCCAGACGCGCCATGGGACAACCCTGCATGCCAAAACACACCCCAGACACGCCATGAGACAACCCTGCATGCCAGAACACACTCCAGACGCGCCATGGGACAACCCTGCATGCCAGAACACAACCTCCCAGCCTGCACGGACACAAATCGAGCGCCGCCCTTCACGATCTCCGATCCTCCGGGATGGGTCAGCCCTGCCACAGCTTTCTTCTCCAATAAAACGCTTACATAAAATGATTGATGCTGCTCACTAAGCTGGCAAAATTTGCGAGTGCTCGAGTCGTATTTTAGTCGGAGTGTGGTAACTACTTTATTTTTTTTACGGAGAGAATACTCGACCGGTGGTGTTACGCAGCGAAGACTTGGTCATTAGAAGACAACACTCCGGCGGTCATTCTCATTGGTATTCATTCGAGCCTCTGCTTTACAACGAATTACTGCTGCAAGAATTCTATAGACATTTGCTAAGATGTTCCGTTTCAGCGGCAACTAAATGATAGCGGCGACATGGCGTCCGTGATTCAGAAAATCTTTGAGCCCGTGCTTCTTTAACATGGGCAGACAGCTCATTTAAAAATGTATCTAATTTCTACAGTGAATCAATATTTTGCTCTCGTGAGGCTTAAAGATGAAACTGCAGCATGAAAATTTTAAAATGAATACAGAAGAAGTGAATTCCGACATTTTACCGGCTTGAAACTTACATAATTTATTGAGCTCTGAGCAGAGCTTAGGAACTGTCGACCGGTGTACGGTGTTCATTTGATTGATACACAGGAGTTTTAAATAAGTATACAACGTGTTTAAGTGATATATATGATTTAGTTGGGCTAGTGATGTTTTTTCTATATGTTGCTTCCATTCCAAACGTAAAACCAGTCAATTGAACGAATCAATTAAGTACGATAGTATTTGGGACGGTAAAGATGCACAATATATTTTAAACGATATCTCCCAAACTTCTTTACCTGCATTACACCTAGCTTGTATGTCATCTCTTGTAATCACTGCTTTATTCAACCTATGTACATCTCGCAGGCCCGTCTTCATCAGCCTTCATAAGAGCTTCCACCGTAGGCTGTGTGTTATCTTTTTCTCACAGCTCACAAGTGATATGCATATAAGAGAATGTTTCACTCACATACCCCTATTTACTTTTCAGATAAAGTTTTCGTCAGACCCAGAAAGGTTGCGGTCTCATGGACAGAGTTTCACTTCCTATAAAATAAGCGTACCGCAATCCCAAGCAATCATGCCCCTTCATGGCCCTCTCAAATTTGTTGCAACTGTTACAATATTCAGAGCCCTCGACTTTCTCATGCATCATATGCATGAGACGAACGTAACGAAGTCTGTCTCTAAGCTCTTCAACACATTGTTTCTTTAACAACCCCAGCAGGGATTTTTTATTTTACGAGGCTAACCTGAATAACTCATGACATAATAAAGAAATAAGTGGATGAACATTCGTGAATTATGATTCATATTTTACATATTTTGCGGTTATTAAAGTTCTTCAGTGATAATTTCATATATATCTAAATTTCCATGGCTTCACCAAGATCCGCGTCTTTACGATATTCTGTGTGACAAATTTACGTTCATGTATGACAAAATTAGAATGAACTTCAATAATGGCATAATGTTCGTTGCATGGTTCTATTTTATTACCATCAATGAAATATATACAGGGTAAGCTACAGAAAAGTGTTGAGATTCTTAAGTATTTGTTACTCAGTAAGTACTTTTGTAGCGAACTCACGTGATTTCTCTTATACATTAGTTTGTTTTATAGCAAATGAACACATTTTGCTTTACAAGAATAGTTCAGGTATAATTACTCAAAAAAATATGTGTGACCAATTGTGCGAGTGAACCGTTAAAAGTATATAAAATAGAAAAATTAGACGTTCTGTGTATATATGTAGGCACGTTGTAGCAGGGTACATTGTAGGTTACTCTGTATCCAGGCCTTGCGAGGGCATGCGGGCGAGAGAGGGGAGGAAGAAGCGGCGCATATGCACTGTACGCCACTTTATCGGCCTAGCACAGGTAGAGCAAATCAAGCAACGCACCCCACAACCTATCCAGGAAACAACGCCTACCGCAACAGATACGGGAAGAGATGGGACAATTTTTGAAAAGCATAGGCAGTCTGACAGGGACAGCGGTAGAGGCCGGAGCTAGAAAACGCAGGGCGTCAGGCTACGCTCGATTTTGGCTAGGGACTTGGTCGTTGGTCCGAGAACGAGAACTTGCTGGAAGTTAGAACTTGCTTGAACAAGGAGCCGGGCTGCATTTAAATCTACCCTTGTTAAATATTGTTACAACTCACTTTCAGTAGCTCATTTTGTGGTCGGTCAAAACTGAGTTGCTGTATGTGTATTTTACAAGTCCGCAAATGCGGGAGAGTTGTGGAAAAGAAATTCTGAGTTAAATCAGTTTAGTACTAGGCTGTTTAATTGCGTCTAATTTTCCAGCGGGTTCATGTCTCAGTTAGTGCGACGCTCATTACTCCTAAGCGACATGAATTTTCAGGCTTCCCTCTATATTACTGTAGTCATCCTAGTTAATTAATTCTTGAAAAATGATTAAAGCGAGTGTCATTTCCCCCCTCGGAGTATCGTTAGATCTCCGCGTGACCTGACGGCCCGGCTATAACGCTACCATTAATAAAAACGTAGGAAACCGGCTTGAGCACGATACCGAGTCCAAATAAGGCAAGTGGAAAGAAGCGCACTCATTACTCACAGCATCATATAATACACAAAAGCGTCAGCACAAAGTTTATTCTCTAAAATTACACTGATTATTAAAATAAGAAAATATAAATGTCAGGAATTTAAAAAATAAAATATTCAATAATATTATGAAACTAGTTTCTATTTCGGCTAGTACTCATGTTTCTATTCCAACCAATAGCCACCGTTGTTTTAAGACACTATTTTACACCGGACTCTCATTTCTTGCATTGATTTTCGAGTTATTTCTGGGCTGCTTCTATACATACAAGTACGTTAACATTGATGGTGATACAGTCACGTAAATCCTGCAAGTCCATTGAAGTTTTTTCGTAAAATTTGTTTTCCAAATTACCCCAAAGAGAAAAGTTACCTGTAGTTGGATCGGGACTGCGCAGTGGCGCAGTGTTAGTTGAGATAGTCCCGACATAGTCGGGACTATCCCAACCAATAATGACACACTCTCCCAATACTTCCTTTAAACGGTTCCGTACGCCAATAGTTCTGTGACATGGAGCTCTGTCTTGCATCAACACTCTCTCTTGAATCAGATATTCAACAGAAATGCAAAATAAAATAAAATTTGTTTATCATTTGAATTAAACAATATGTGATATCTCGTGCTATATATGGGCAAAAAAACACTCACGCTTTTTGAGTAACGGTACTCAAACTATTCCCGTGTACCAAAAACCTTTCTAGCTGATATAGATAAACTAATTAATGTTTAAAATGTCATTAATCCGATTATCTACGATCAATGCTTAATGAGTAATGAGTTTTTGAAAATCTTTCCACTTTTTTGTGGCTCACCGTATATCTTACGAAACTATACAGCAAAAATTTCATCTTCCTAGTACGTTTTGAGAGAAAGTATGTTCGGGACTGATACAAGATGACTTTTGTAAAGCTGACGTTAGTTTTAGAACTGTAGCATAATTCTCGTCTCTTAAAGCTTTCTAAACTCATTCAATTAATTTTCTGGCCTGATGCATCCTACTTTTCTTGTTTCTTTAACGTGTACGTAATTTCATTATTGTGACTGTGCATCACGGACTTCTGACTTGCTCTACATCGAACTGTTTGTTGCGTTTCTTATTATTTCTTCTGCTGTGCGATTCCATGCTTACAAAATTGTTTCATCTAAAGATATACTTCTCCTCAGTTTATTGTAACAAATCTGAATCCTTGAACTTATGTATCTTTGGTGATCTCATATCTTGGTGGCAGAAAGTAAATGATTCTTTTACTTTTTTACCAATAAGTGTTATGCAAAGAATATCTTGGACTTAATGATTTTTACAATACCCGTACGTCATGCTCTTTTTAGTTTAATCTAATAGCATAATTTTTAGCTACAAATTGGCAGAATGATTGGAACTTATGGTTTTCGAATAGCAAATTCATTTCGGAACTGCTGGTAACGAGTTCATTTTTCAAATCCCCAGAGCTCTCCGAGTTTTTATGCTCGTTCTAGTTTCTTTATTCTAAAGAAATAAATTTGAAGCTCCACTTATTTTTCATATGGTTGTTTTTATAAAAATAATTATTACTGACTTCGCCTCCAATTCTCTGTGAGGTCAAACGTACAACATTCTTTCGTGCTCAATCCATATCGTCCGTTGGTGGACCAGTTTGCTGGTCTACCAAGTCAATAATTATTGACGCCCTCGCATCATCTTTGATAGGGTACAAGTGGAATTATGGCAGTCGAACGGATTGCTTTATGAGTATAGAGGATAGTGGATAGAAAACACCAAGTTGTCTTGTGCCTGCTAACGTGTGAGCTTATGCCTTGATGCATTTACTGTATTTACGTTTACAGAACAGTGTATTCCTGCAAAAACAGGATTGAATTGGGAAGATATTTCAGACGTTTAGATCTGTGAACACAGAAATGGACTTTCTGTGGTACTAGTATGAAAAAAAGTATGGTAAAAAGGGTGGTCGTTTTAAAGTAGGTGAGGTGGGGAGTTGAGTTCAATGTAAAGAGCAAGTCGAACTTGTAACGGGCTGAGAAATTTGTAAAAAAAGGTAGAAGTGACATTGTTTGAAAAGTGTGAAATGAGTGTGTGAGACGAAGGACTGCTGTAACGATTGAGATTTACGATTGCAGTGATGAGTATCAACAGCCATCGACTGACTCGGATAGAATGAACGAGCGGGAGTAGGTTAAGCAAGCAATGAAACCAAAAAGGGAGGAAGAACTGCTAGAAGCACACCGAGATATGAGTGGCTGAACTGATCAAAAAGATTGCTGGGTAAGAGTGACTCATTTTGATAGAGTACAAAAGTGAGGGCGAGAAACCGTTAGGATGGATGAATACGTGAGTGTCGACCTGTGAACTCTCTGTCGCGTCGTCTATATGGCTTGGCCTCGGACATTGTCTTCCCTCTCTCGAGCTCATAAGAAAATTGGGTGCAAGAGAACAGTTCAATACTACACTATGAGATGTGGGGAGTTGCACATCGAGATTACAAGAGGCCATCGACAAAGCGCAACTGGAGGGCCACCGACCGAAAAATAAACATACCTACAACTTTTAGCCTAAGCGGTCCTCAATCTAGTTTCCTTCCCTTGGCCCCGTAATTACCTAAATTATCCAAAATTTTAGCCACCCAAAGGTGATGTTGCACCCGGATTGTTGATTATCGATGAAAAAGTTTGACTGGGTCGATGTTGCTTATGTTTTCGACTAGCGTAATGCTACACTTTGCCTGATCTGTTTTCGTATTGGGTAAACTTTCCCAACCACGTTACCGATATTTCATCGGTCTTTTTACTGATGCTAGATCACCAGGCTGTAGAAGCTATGGGCAGCTTCCTGTAAGCAGCTCTGAGACATTGTCAAGAAGAACAGGAAGCCGCAGCCTAATATCTTAGGTAGCTTATGGAGTCAGCGTTATGAATCTAGTGAAAGCCGGCGAAACTGCTCCTGCTGCCTTGAGACACCACAGGTTCTTCGTACATGGTTCCATGCTTTATTTTCTCTAATTTGCTGGTATAGTTGACGGCTTTTATAGTAATTATCACTAATGTTTCTCCAGCATTTTCTCAAGATGTTCGAAGAAGAAAATTTTATTCGTCGAGGTAGAAATAAAAAATTCAACTCTTGTGACACAGAAAGGACTTGAACGCTTTTGAAGAAACAGGTCGTTTTTTGGGAACCCTTTGCAGAATACAAGTTCTGCGAAGGTTGTTCAGGATTCTCAGGCAGATCCAATGTTGTAAAAATTACTGGAATAAACAGAATATCGGCTTTCACACATAGACATCGACCGCTAGATATTCATTTCTAAGGCTCTTTTTCCTGACGTATCTAATAAGGTGATAAATTAATTGCGCAAGTCTCTGCCTATGATGTGAATTTACGAACGTCCCAGTGGGATTCTCAAGCAAACTTGATCACATGACTTACATAATGGTAGTAATTGTTATTGTTTGAGCGATGCCTTTAGCCAGTTAACGGTCACCGCTCAGGTGGCCGGTGTTGCATTCACATGGTATATGTAATCGATAGCGACCGTGTGAATGCAACAGCCACACGGACATCATATGATGTCAATATCCGTTAACAGGTTAAGGGAGGCCACCGCATTAAAAATTATTACACGGCGGAGCAGAATAATTCACGGGTTGTTACAGCGAGCTGTCCGACGACCTCGCTACTGGTCTCCGTTCCGTGAGTTTAGCTCGAGCTCAGGGAGTGGGAAGAAAAATGACAAAGTTTTCTATATCTTTTGCTATTAATTTTTGAAAGTGTACCTGGATTTTACACGCTCAAAGTGTATTGTTTGTTATTTGTTGTTCTACATCTAGAGACGCAACGTGAAAATCCTAGAAAGTCTGTAGCGAAGTGTCTTAGGATGCAGCCCCTCACGAAGGTGCGCTTTTACTTCAGGTTGTTGGAACAGATAAACTCTGACATCATAAATCGGTCATTAAACCGAACTCATTTGTAAGGCGTCACGCTCAGCTTTTCAATTTGTTCTTTTGCGCATCACTGTGAAGAGTCCTCGCGTAAATCACTCGGCCCCAACACGGGAGGAATCAATTCTTGCGAGCAATAAATGTTCGAGAGCAGCCATAAAGCATGGGCATCTCGGTGTGAAAGAGGAAAGGGTCGTCCGTCCGTTCGTTTTGCGCGGATCTTCGCTCCGATGGTCGTTGCGAGACACCAACTTCAATAACGAAAGTAAAAATTCTGAAGCAGATTATATTATAAAAACTAAAGAACTCTAAGCAGAATAAAATTTCAAAGAAATTTTACGGGGCGACAAATCGGTGTTATTGATAGCTAATCGGGCGGGGTTTTAGATTCTGACTCTCGAGCAAGGATGCTTGATTTCCAGTTGTCGTCTGTATATATATGCATTCAAAAATTTGGAAACATATCAACAGTTTACTTCATAAAATCTTTTTGAGAGCAAATAAGTTTACAACGAGCTGTACAATCTACGAATGAATGCATGGATTATCGGGATAAGTCTGCGGGTCATAAAATGCAAACGAATTCTTAAGTTTAGCGTCGTGATTATAGGGAGCGGCATACAAAGCAAACCTTACGATGACCTGATCGTAAAATTTGTCTCCTGAAGTCATTATCAAAATTTACGTCTGAACATGAAGGTAAGAAATACAATGACGGCATTCTTTGCCACACGCAAGCAAGTGGAAATCGATGGCATGTGGTAGATAAGTGCAACTGGTTTTCAGTTTACTATGGAGTAGACACTTTGGGATATTAAAATGGGCATCGAGAGATAGCTCGATGGTCACGATCGTGATGATCATGTGAACCCTACTTACTTTTACCGAAAGCTTACCTACAGATACGATCGTATCGTTTTTGTTCCGTATGCATAATAATAGTTGTGGCAAAAGCAGTATTTGCGTTTCAAAATTTATCGTAGTTCGGTCATTGGGGCATTTTTTTTACGATCACGCCTGAAACTATTTGAAGGTTGAGTAAACAAGAGAAGCAGCGCTTGAAATTCAAAGTTTCAAACTCCATAAAAGGGGAAAGTTCACCTTATAAAACAGCAGAAACGGGACTTTAATTAAAATAATAATTTTATTCCTTCTTAACGTTATAATTGCAAAAGAAATAACGCTTTATTTCAAACATTTACCAGAGTTACTGCATCGCGAAAGAATTATATTGGTTTTTATCATGAAAAATACCAGGGTATAATTGATGCAGTGAACAATGATTTAATCGAGTTCTGGTTGTTATATAATTCAAAGGTTAATTATAATTGCTGCGTCATGGGAAAATTTGCACAGTAGTTAACATTTCAGGTGGCACTATAACTGAGCCGAGCTTTAACATCTCGAATGATTAGATTTGCAGCAACAGCAACTCATTCCAAGAGCATGAGCACTTCGCAACGGGAAGGGTGTATGAGAATACTGAAAAAAAACTTGCAGAACGCTTTATGAGTTGGTCAATCATACGTTAAAGGAACAAAAGGAAGGGCGAGAAATCCAGTATTCATGTTTTTGAGTCGTAGCACAGAATACCGTATATATGTAGATACACTATACCCTACTGTGTGCTGAGACTTGGGGAATTTGCAATAGAGCGAGACACTTCAACGTACTTCGAAGTAGCCCAGTATGCGCCTGATGTTCCGAGTATACAGTATGAATGTTTGTGGGTAGATTCTGTGCTAGGATCTCAAAGCAGCCTCTATCGAGGGCTCACTTATTTGGCAAAGGTGTGTTTTCCTCTTCGTCTTCACCGGCGACAACCTCATTTGAGGTCTGTCGTCCAGAGGAGGGTATTTTTTTTTAATTCTCGTCTCGACCTCAATTGAACATATCCGAGTGCTGACCAAACATAGTGCACTGCAAGGCGTAATATTTGCTCTCTTATCCTGAGTACATTTAGGACATGGTTCGCCTCGTAACATTATTCCAATTCTCTTGTAATTGATTCTAGCACTAACGGTGCGTGCTTGATTTTCTTAACCGAAACAGTACAAAAGAGACTACCTCTTTTTCTTCTAACGATGTTTTTTAGCCAAATTTCCTTCAAATATCATCAATAAATCTTTAACTGCTAACATGATCCTGATGCAGATGATGAGGGTAACTTTGACTGGTAGTGTAGTGCAAAGTATGACAAGCAGCCTCGAGTGATCATATAGCGCAGATCATGAAGAGCAGCCTAGCAAGGTAACATTGTGTACTGTGTTTAGGTTATACTCTTATTTGACATGTCAACGAAGTTTCATTCACTGATTCTTATCATTAATACATGCACCAAAAAATTGAACTCCACTTGAGGGTACAAATAAAAGGATTTTCGCACTTTAGTTCATTATTCAGTGTGCGTGCTTGCTATCGTCATGGTGGGGCGATTGTTGCTTTGTTTCACGCAAGATTGTCTTGATTTGAGCAGATCTGAAGAACTGCTGTGAGAGTATTGTTATAGAATACGGCATGACATTCAGAAATAAAACCTCAATAGTGATGTATCGTATGAGCGATTTGTTAGTACGGCAGTTACGGATATTGAAATTCGGGAAAATGTATTTTTTTCCGTAGTACATGATCAAGTTTTAAAATCAACTATAATCACAAGGCGAATCAAAATTTGTCCTTCAATCTGAATGTAGTAACTACTTATTAGTCTGAGATAGAGTCCATAGTGCCTCCAGAGATTTTTTTCATGTCGAGCTTTCGGAATTCTTTAGCTGTTACGAATGATGTTTTTCATACCTTTA
>VOMN01140390.1:0-66536 GCA_014899125.1 Orchestia grillus
ATAGTATGGTGGTGTGGTGGTGCTGTGGTGATGGTATGGTGGTGTGGTGATGGTGTGGTTGATGGTATAGGGATGTGGGGGGTATGGTGATAGTGTAGTGGTGTGGGGGTGTGGTGATAGCATAGTGGTGTGGAGATGGTATACTGGTGTAGTGGTGGTGTGGAGTGGTGTTGGATGGAGGTTGGTGTGATAGTGTGGTAATGGTGGGGTATGATGGTGTGGAGGTATAGTGGTGTGGAGGTATGGTGGTGTGGAGATATAGTGGTGTGGTAGAGTGGTGGTGTGATGGGTTAGTGGTGTAGTGGTGTGGTGTTCACAAACATTCACGGTTTGTATTGTGTACAGGAAAGAAGTTACTGATTATTAGTGGTGTAGATTGCAGCGCTAGTGACTCGCACTATCAAGCACCGAAAGAGAAGGGACCATTTTGTACGGACTGCAGAAAAAGGGGAATCTACGCACAAGGTGTGTTCCCACACAGATTCCCCTGTGCATAGAAACATCAAGTTGAGAATGGAGAGTGAGAAATGACAAAGAAAAGATAGCAAAAAAGCCGTGAAAATCGAAGGAAGTAAACTTGGCATGAAAGACAGAAGTCCCTAAGGCCCACCTATGGCTGAATTAACCCACACGTACACGCATGGGGTCACCAGTCCCCATGGCGTACGATAGACAAACCTAACCCTATCGGCTATCCTGTGCCCTCTGAGGGGAAAGAGCTGACTGAAGGAAGTCTGTTAAAACCCTGTCGACTTTTTGTAGATCTTGTGCTCGTACAGTAAATGCAGTGGTTCCCCTAATACAGCGCGAGATCGGTTCCATCAAACAACCGCCCTATCTTCGTATTTACTTCTTATTACACTTTCCATTTGCTCCTTAATTATCACACAAATATTTTCCGGGCTAGTTGATGCACCCTCTCGCTGACACCGTTCTATTTGAAACATTGAATAGAGCGGCTGCTTGCTGGAAACGATCTAGCGCTCTACGCGAAAAACAAAATGTTGTGACGACTAGAGAGCGGTTGTTTCCTAAAAGTATCTAGCACTCTATGCAGGGTCGACTGTGGAGTGGTTGTTTACTGGGACCGATTTAGAGCTCTACGAGGGGGACGACTGTAGAGCAGTTGTTTACCGGAAGCGATCTAGCGCTCTATGCTGGAGACGACTGTATAACCTAAACACGAAGAAACAAATATTTTTATCGGATCACTGTTCATCGGTGAAGCGGCTCCCCTTTTGATCCGGCAGCTTCACTGTTATAGTACATCTAAGCTCCCTTAACGAACCATCCCGAGATATCTCGTGGCCGCTGTTGTTGCATTCACACGGTCTCTGTCGGTTACACAGACCATGTGAATGCACCGCCGGCCTTCTCGCGGCAATTCGGTCAGGGGTTAGTCATTATTGTATTTCTAGCATGAAGTGCGTAGATCGTGCATTCTGATGTGCAAGTTGCATTGCTCGCGTGCCCAATGATGCGAATTTATGCATTTCTGTAAAACTGTAAAAACACTGCGAAGGGAAAAATTACGAGCGTGTGATACTTATATTAGGTATGTACAAAGCATTACACAATGTTTTTAGTTCATGTTTACCTAAATTGCTAATCACCTCACCGCTGAACGATAAGCCAGCGAATTAAGAATCATAACTGTAGAAGTCTCAACGGGTTGTTTACATTTTTTAAGGCTGTAATCTAGCGACTGTAAAACCCGTCGAGTACTATACTTTGCATGTAACTGATTTCGGAATCAACGTTTTTCTTTCTTTCTCTAACGAAGTCCTAGCTTTCAACTCTGCAACGCGTGTATGCGCGCAATGTATACCACACATGTGCTGTGTACCATACGTGGAAATCATGCATACCAAACGTGTGATGCTGTATACCATACATGTCATGATGTATACCACACAAGAAGCAAAATCTTCTCTGTACGAAAAACCTATATGACTTCAATAACCGGAAAATCGCACTTAACATCTCGTCGTAAGGCATCGATTGATACTTTTCTATCACTTTCAATTTTAGTATCGGTACGATTCTCGAATGACGTTTTTCATTTTCTTTGGTTTGATGAAAATGGCGCACAGACCGTTCTTGAGAAGACCGCGAGGGACCTCATTCAAAACGCATTATAATAAACTAATCTATTGATCTTCCCTTGCCCTCAGTCCCTTGCCCGCGCATCACGAGGTGCACGGGGAGGAGTGCGTCTCTGGTGTACAGCAACACATGGTCTGCAGCTCGGCATGTATGGTATACAGCAGCACGCCATGTATGACATACAGCAGCACGCCATGTATGACATACAGCAGCACGCCATGTATGACATACATCAGCACGACATGTATGACATACATCAGCACGACATGTATGACATACATCAGCACGACATGTATGACACATCAGCACGACATGTGACATACAGCAGCTCGGCATGTATGGAATACAGCAGCACATGTGTAGTATAGAGCATGAGATGTACGGCATACGGCATGACACGTATAGCATACAGCATAGTGCAGTAGGAGAAAGTTCTTCCGGTGGCAGTAGCAAATTCCTTTTACCGGCAGCATCCAGTTCTGAAATAAAATAACTTATCTAGGCGAAGAAGTAAAATCTTAACTAGATGCAATTGCACATTGTTTACTGGCGGTATGTAAGTCTTAGAATAGGCAAACTTGACGAAGGTTTTGGGCCCGCATTGCGTTCTTTACAGCCAGTATTCACTATCCTGCAATTAGGCTTCTGGTCGCAAAGTGTAGATTCATGCCGGCTATAATAGGCTCCCAGCCGCCGGTCTGTGGCGCGCGTGAACCTGTGTCAGGCCTGTGGACAGTTTGGTTTGCCGCACATTTCCGTCTCTCCCATTCCGTAGTGCGAAGCTTACTTCGTAGTAACTAGTGGCAACTCAATTAGAAAATACTTCCTATGTTCGCCAGGTACCTCAAATATCCACACCAAGCATAGATTGTGTGAAACTGGAAGCCTCAATGCTGTACATGCAGAGTAAGAATACAGAAGAGCAAGCATAAGGAGTCTCTCGTAAGTTTTCTGGAGCTATATTTAAATATATCGTAGGACTTCTGCTCTCATTTGATGCACAACAGGAATGATGCGACAACCAAAGTTGTCGGAAGACGTTCCCTTGTCATTTGATCTCATTGCGTGGTGACATCGGCTGGCCCGTCTGTTCACCTGATTTAAATCCGTGCAATTTTTTTCTTTGGGGATACCTCAAGTCAAAGGTATACATTAATCGCCCTCATCTATTGAACTTAAAGATGTAATTCGTCAAGAAATTACTGCCATTCCACATGAAATGAACCGCCGAGTTACAGACAACTTTCGTGAACACCTTCGACAGCGTGTGGACAATAATGGATCCCATTTGACCGATTCAATCGTTAGAACATAATTAAACAAAATGGCATCATATGTACTTTTCAAAAATAACCTTGGTTTCTCTACTACATTCGCATTTTATTGAACCTACAAATATGTCTGATCATTTGCTGGACCCTGTGTAAGCAATGAAAATTCCACATGCTTGAGTTAGTTTCAGCCCAAGAGTTACGTTGAAATTATGGCCCTTGGTTAGAACCTGGAAATGGGGCTTAGAGGTTCTTTATAGGTAATACAAGCCCACTTTTCTAAATATTCTTCCCAATCCAAGGTACAATGGTTTACTACCATCGAGTGAGCGAGCTGACGAGACCTGCGTCAAGATTTAATGGCCATTGAATATTCGCATTCCTGGGAAAGTTGATGAAGAGATATGGCACAATAATTCGACGATTTTTGTTAGGCTTAAAGCGATTCAGCACCAGGCGGCAAGAATGTCAGTCTATACTTATCTGGGCACGTCTTCAGTTTCCCATGGATGTACAACTGGGTCGACGACTATTTCACGGGAGTAGCCGTGGAATACACCGAAATCTCCCTTTCATCGCTAAGGAAGCACAGAATGACTATCTTACAGGCGAAATGAAAGTTCAAAAGAGCTATACCATAGTGCAAGAAATTTTCGGCGATTCAAGAATTTTCAGTCCGTTTTCGTAATCTAACTTCACGATTCATTCAAATCTTCTCTGAATAGTTTTCACTCTCGCAAAGATTCGACGACTGTGAATAATGAAGGGGGCTACAGAAACGGCTGATAAGTACGAAAAACGGGTATCTAAATTTTATTCAAAATATAACTGAAAACAATTTAGTACAGCGCACGTGAACGCCGAACTTCAACCTAACACTGAAAAAGTTTCGTGTTAGCCTTCATCGTTCATGTTTACCGGAGAAACCCACATCCAAATTAGAAGCCTTGGCATTCCTGCTCAAAGTTCATTTTTTCTCGAAGATTTTCCTGCCCAACCTAATCTTCATTGAATCGAGTTCCTTCCTGTTCGCAAATATTTCTTCGTCACTGGGACTTGAATACTCGTCGGACTCCTTTATGTTACCGAGCGGACCTTTCGGCACGATCTCTTCGTAATGAGACTCGTTCACAAAGTCTATCTCTTCGTACGAGGGCTCGTCGTCTTCTTGCTGGGCCCCGAAGGCCTGCCACCAGCTCTCCAGGCTGTTGTCCGTCACCATGGAGTGGATCACGTCCACAACCAAGGTGTACGCTTTGCTCAGCTTGTGCAACTTGCCAAGTTCTTCCCTCCCCGCTTTGGGGCAAAATGCTTTCGATTTGCCCAGACTTTTTCCAAACAGCTTGGCCATGAATCCGTTCACCAACACATGTTGCTGGTACAAATGGTTCGTTTGGTTTTTGATTTCTTTTTCTAAATCCTCGTCTGTTGAGATCATTTCTAAGACATGGTCTGGCACTTCTTCCTCCAGCAGTTTCTTCGAGATATTGAAATCCTGGCCAGGATTTCCTTCAGCACCTGAAATGCAAAGATAAGAGTTTACGCTACGTTCAATTAATCTAATATTAAGGAAGACTGTCTTACACCAATTTGTTCATGCGTTAGTTTATAAATTTATTTGCTCATGGCTTTTGAATCGAGCTCAGAGCCTGTGAAACGAGGGAGGTAATATCCACCTCTGCTGGAGAAATGAGAATAGTTTCAAGACTGAATATAGCAAGTCACGTCAATTTTGACGGGTTGCGAGACTAGTTTCCAAGTATTCTTAAAAACTTCTTTGCCCACGATTTCTAAGATCTCGGTTTAAAATTCACGTTAGTTGTAAATGCACAGTATGATCGCAAGTTTGGACAATTTTCCCATCAACCATTTCAGAGATTTTGATTTTTGGTTTTACAAATTTGATTATTCTATTAATTTTCTTTCTAATCACAACTAGCTTATCCGATTGATCAACACAAATTTAAAGAAAACTAAAACTTATACTCGTACATGATAGGGCTTTGGCTACGGTTAGATCGCGTGTACCGTATATGACGCACTTCGGAGTCAACGTGTTAAACCAAGATTTAAATTGATGTTCAAAAGTGCGGATTTTCATAGCAGATCTACAACATACACAGGTGTATTTTTGGAAAATGGTAGAAAATGCTTATATTCTTTAACTCGGAACATTGATGTTCCAATAGCTGTGATTTTGCTCCAGTACAATACTATAATTCGACATCAAAAAGGTTTGTAGTACAAGTGCAGTAAATCGATACAAGTGGCATTAAATAGATACTCTGAAGTTATATGATTTCTCAAACAATTTTCTCAATGCAATCGCTGAAATAATTGGAATATTGGCTATAATCGGAAATGATTCACATCCTGAAAACCTGTTCGCTGAGGTGGTTGAAACACGATCGAAGACTTTGGTAATTCATATTTTATCGATTACTTTACCTTAACCTGGTATTCATTCAGAAGTGAAAAAGCGAAAACTATTTCATTAAAGTTAAAATCCAGAGCCGCGCTACACTTTGGTTCCTAATTAACGAAGGAATGTTTTCACAGGAAAGTTACTTTAACTGGAATAAGGTGTCATAGCTCTGACGGAAAATTTACAACAAGCTTTTACGTCACAAAATCTGATCTCTTTAATAAGGAGCAGGACAATATCGTCACAGCGCCCGCGAGGCAGTCTACCGGACAACCATTCTAACAAATCGTGCAAAAATCGTGCCTTCATGGTGGAGAACAGAGGTAGCCCTACGGGAGCACGAATGGAACATTTCATTCCACTGTTACCTCAAGCTGGTTCGTGTTTCAACACTTGCGTTGAAAGAAAACGCTTATATTGGACTGTTCAAATGACAAACCATTAATCCGAGCGAAGAGCGAGAGCGAGCAAACTAAGTTTAGGCAACTTCAGATCACTTTAGTCGCCGAATTTCAAACCTAACCTCTACGGAGCAGCTGAGTGCAGGGAACCTGCTAACAGGTCAGGCCGACAGATTTCAGCCACAAACTCTACAGTTTCTCTTCAAGCCACCTTTCCCTACCAAATGAAATGTAGAACGACAGTGCCAAAAGTTACGATTGGTGTGAAATTTCATGTATTCTTAATGCCCGAGAAATTCAATAGAACAGAGTATTTAGGTTTTCAACAATTTGTGACGATTCAACAACTACGTACACTTGAGAATTTCAATCACTACGTGAATGAAATTGAGACCTTTTCCATCGTATTATATCACTGCACTGAAAAGGTGGAATGCTTAGTCCAGCAGATATTTCACAGAAATGTATGGGCCAGACTACACGTGCGTAATTTTTAATGTGACGAATAAGTAAATTAGGCAAGCTAGTGAATATACGATCGCCTGAAATTCAAGCAAAATTTCAAGGTGAACGCGCAGTCTAGAAAAATAAATATAGCGCTAAGGTCAATCTAACGAGAGAATTTTATACATAAAATATAACTCTGGAAACTGTGTCCAGAGAAGACAGGTTTTAGAAAGGAAAAGCTTCACTTTGAATTTGGTATGTTTTAGGCATAAAAAGCTTTCTTTTGAGATTTATATAATCTGACGTCTTATGGAATTGCGTGTCAAATGCAATCAATGTAACCAGCGAGTTGTCTCCTCTGGTACAAGCCGCTCATCAATTTGAGCTCCAAAATTATTTTAATTTTTGGGAGTATGGTTGATCGAGGAAAAAAATAACTAACCCACAAATCTTACCCGAGCTGCGCCATAGCAATGAAGGGAAATAAGCCAGTCAGTATTATTCAAACTAATAGTACTAGTACTAAAGACAATCTAAAGTAATTACGCTTTTACTCCCTGTTCTGGGATTGGAGGATTAGGAGGAATATGATTCGCTCTTCTTACACCAATAATTAAGATAGATCCTTAGTTGACTCGCGATAAGGGACCCTCTATGACAGACGCTAGATCTTTGAAATACTTACATGACGGACAGATGCGTTTTTCGAAGTTGTTCTTATCCATCACAGGATGAATACAGTACTCGGTAATCTTTTTCTCCCGGTACTGATAATACCTCTGCTGCAATGCATGACTCTCTTCGGGATATTTCATGAGTGCAGCATGAAGAGCGTGGCGAGGTAGCACCTTGGACCTCTTCCAGACGAGTCTCGAAAATAAACTTTCAAAACTTTTTCTATCGCGAGCCACTGGTTCTCCGAAAGCGTCAGTGGACAGATCTGGACTTTTAGAAGACTCTAGCACAGATTTCTCCTGGTCCCGTTTTGTTTCAGTTGCGTCGAGGTCTGACCTAGCCTGCGACTTTTGCTGATGAGGAAGTCCTTCGTTCTGAGATTTTGACGAAGAGTCCTTCCTAGAATGAACATTCTCTTCATCACCAGCAGTTTCCTGTCTGCCACTCTTAGATGTAGAAGTTTTAGATGAAGCTGTACTAGAACTACCTTTTCTATTTTTGTTTGAACGTTTACTACCACCCATCGTGACTCGAGCACGCGGGTCAACTGGTACACGGTTGTAAAAGAAACAAGAGGGTTTCAGGATGAGAATTGTGGCACACTTCACAAGAACACGTTTAAATATCAATAGTATTGTTCCTCAGTTTTATGTAGGAAAACAAATTTTGTCTGACAATTTAGTGACATTTCTAATAGCTTCATTGCGCATCTCAAAACTCTAATACCCACCAAAATTTGCTTCTGGATTATACCTTTATTCCATACAACACTAGAACCAAGCAGAAAATAAAGGTACCTTTGAATATTCCTCGGCCTGACCGCAAGGTCACGGTTCTTCCATGAAAATTCCTACCAATTTTGGTTGGTTGCAAACATGTTTCGTATAGTTTTAACCCAGGAAAAGGCGAAAATAAAACTACAACGAAGTGAAATTTACGTGAAAGACGTCCACTTAGAACTCCACCTCAAGTAACAGGCTTCCTTCGATGACGCCGTTTTGTAAATGGGTAAAATGCCCCACTGATGGGTCACGTAGCAGGAAACTCGTTACGGAATATTTCTAGATTCATTCGTTTTCATGATATATCATAGATGCACTGTCATTAGGGTAGCTGCAGATTGCCAAAACATGACAAGATCCGAGTGAATATACCTCAGAATATTCAGTTTTAGTGACAAAGCTCATCTGTGAATGAATCGAGTACCTTTGTCGAATTCTTCAACAATATCCGTCACTAACCATTCTGCAATATCAGCTGAGGATATGACTACCATTATAACAGTCCCATTCCACACCGCTTACAAAATTATCTGAAAACCTAGCGCAATTACAATCCTAGAATACTTTTTCAATGTATACATAAAGGAGAACTTAACAGCACCCTGACCCACACCTAACTTGGCCCTTTCGTCCGTAAGAGTGTTGCCACAGCTAACGTCACCTCAGCAATTACGCCCTGCAAGAAGGGCCAAAAAGTTCCCACATGTGCGCACTTTATGCAAAAAAATTTCATGCTAAATTATAATTTTCAAAACCCACTATAGTGGAACTAAAACGCTTATCATCGTGCAATTGTACCTAAAGAAATCGTACATCCAAGTTACATGCCTAAATATCCTTGCTTGTACAATTTAGGCAAATCTGTAATATCATGGAACATATTCATGATTGCCAGCGATTTTTTAGAATCTCATTCGTAAAGACTACACATAGGTGAGTAAATTCGAGGAGGGAATCAATGCTATTTCTTAGTGCAATCATCGTGACAGCTGAAATATTTAATATGATCCGAGCATAGTCATATACTCTGTCGCTCAAAATAAATGAGAATTATGCATCATCATTCTTTAAACTCTATATTTAATTCCAAATTATTTACAAAAGATCTGCATTTAATTTCTTTTCAGTGTTTTTTCACTAGGTATCGGATATACGTCCATGTTTCATTTAAATCCATGAATAAAATTGTGTTGCACCAGGTACTTCTATCATATGATGTGTCTACACATCTACGAAGAAGAAATTATGTATTAGTTAAGATATTGTCAATGATTATATAACTGTCATAATTTTATAAAATATCACACCGTCCTTCATACAACTGGCTGTTAGGCCCCCGTTTGACTTTTTTTTATCTAAGCTGAGAAATTTTTTGCACATCGCAGGAATTCGAATGAAGGGATAAATTCACATCCACATCAGACTCGCGTTTAAGGGATAACAATACCGTTATTCAACAATCATTTTTTTACACGTCGCTGTAGAATTTTGGTATACACGTTTAAATAAATAGGCAAGAATCTGTTGAATTCATTTCAGTCAATTATGCGGGCTATTTGCTACATTATGTTTGTACTGAAGTACACCGAATTTGTGTTTTTCCATATTATCATTTTATTGATTTGTATTAGCGTGCTTCACATGGTAGCGTTGGTAACATAGACACCACTACGGTATGTCTACTACAGCCCAGGGTGGCAAATTACATTGCATTTACACTATGGGACTTGAGCCGAATCTCATGAATGTCCCACTTGGCTCGTTGCCGTTGCCATGTTCTATTCTGTATTTAAAGAACCTTTATTAATTCCAACGCGTTTACCGTTGGGTTTTCAATGCCTTGCAACTACTGGTGTGGTGAGGTATGTGAGGAATGTGTGGTTTAAGCTTCCTTTTCCAAGGGAAGTACTCCTGGGTAATGTGAAAATGCCTTCCTGAGCCGAGGTTTGAGCCAGGGTCCTCTCGGTTACGAGGCCATCACGCTACCACTAGCCCATGGAGCCCACCACGTAAGAATTTTCCTGCCATGATATTAAAATCCATTGCACCATCGTCTATGTGATTTCTTAATTGATGTTTCATAGGATTTTCCCTTTTTTATTTTTAGTATTATTTCTGTGATTATTATTTCCATTTATTACCGGAAAATGTGAAGTTTACCTAAAATATTTATTTTATTGTTCTTACGCTACCATCATCCATTACGCTTGATCCATAAACTCACAAAGTTGGTGATGGATTTTACTAGCTTAACAGCCTCTTGTCACAAGAAATCTTATAACACTACGTATCTCACAACTAGTGGGACTTGTGATTGCTGCACTCATTTTGAAAGCACGTAGCTCGGAGAAGAACCAAGACTTGACCTTAACTCTACTGCTACTTGAAGCGTACTGTTTCACGGTACCCTCCACTGCCATTGTCTTTGTTGTTGCATGTGGATTATGAAATCGGAAGTTCCTGTATGAAAAGCCCTCGTACTTGAGACACTCTCAAAAATTATTGTGACTTTAGGTATGACGGGAAATATTAATAAGATAAATAATGGAGTACAACACAGAAAAATCTTGTATTAAGCACTTAACACCCATTCGTTGACACGACTCTTGATTAAGTAAGAATGCTGGTTAACTTTCGAGCAGCAACGCTTCCTCAGCCTCGGCGGAGCTGACGCTGCCACATAAAACGTTAATGATGCAGCGTGAGCTAAAAGTTTAGGTTAAATTTCTATGATTCTATCGTGATAAAAGTAGCGTAGTATTGAGTTAAAATCACTAATTAGGCAAAACATAATTATAAGCAGAATCCACACGAAATACAACACTTTCAAACATAGTCTATAATGACTAAAATAGCATGAGTTTTATTGGCCAGTTAAGCAATTATATGCGGTAACCTAATTTAATTTGGAACTTTCTGTGTTTAACAACCGTAGGAGTTTTGTTCTTTTTTTGCTATTTGTACTTGTTTGGCATGAGACTTGAAAAGAGTGATGATATTAACAAGGGTCATGTTTAAAATAGTATAATGCTTAGTTCTGATGGACTATAGGACTTTCATCAAAAAAGTTTTACCTTTTGCCTTGATTCTTTTTGAGATTAAAGTATTATGACGTTGAGAATTGTATGGACAAACTTGATAAAAATTTTAAAATATCCGCGGGTCCGTACTGTGCTATTGTTTGGGTGCATCCAGTTTCTTCCCATTGGTCTTTAGGTTCGTTGTTTGTTGTGAGAGGGGTAGCCATCTCATCTGACTGACTGGTGAGTCTGTAACTTTTCATCGAATTTATGCAAATCAAGGTAAACAGTGAAACTTGATTACCTGTGTTTGATTACTGTATTCGTCTTTTGATGTACGTATAATTATATTATTATTAATAATTTTAGTTGATTTTATATTAGGAACCCCATCACAGAAACGGAACGTTTGGGCCACCGTGTGATGCCAATGGCCCAAACGTAAGGTACCCCTCACTGATGTCGATCGCACTGATCCATTAACAAGATTTTGAGACAATAATAATTATATCGCAGGTTTATCTACTGTGATCGCGCTCTCCTATTTATACATAAAAGCCTTCCCTATTAACATAAACCCACTGAACTTAATCTAATCTGACCTAACCTTGATTAAAATAATTAACCTTTATTCAGTTTGGTTTGGAAATGCAAAAAATGTCAACTGTTGCAAGAGTTTTCATTTTCGAAGGTGCCTAAGTAAAAATTAACCCTTTTTTAAAATTTAACCTATTGACTCATCAACAACAAAATCATCAGCATGCAGCTACAGAAAACTCAGTTATTCACCTTCAACATTCAGTTTAAAATCACATTTTTGCTAATGAGTAGTGAGGTACCTACTCTTTAGACTTGAGTGCACAGTCCAAACAGATAGGATAGGGAGACAGTATCCAAATTACTTTGTCTCACTCTCCTTACATTTCTCTCCTGTGAAGCCTTTAGGTCACACTGCCAGTATTCTGCACCTATGTTTTCATACAAAGTCTTACAATAGTTTCCATTTTTCCATTCAAACCTATATTTATTTCTCTAAGTATCAAATGGTTCACTGTACCAGATGCTTTTTCAGTATCTAAGAATGCCACTTGCAGCTGTTTCTATGCACCTGAGTCTCTCCCTTGTAGTTTCAAGATACATGCTTCAGTGCCAATTTTTATTCCAATTTGTTTTTCTATTATGTTCACATCAAAAAGTTAACTCTATATTTAACTTTCATATCCCATGATCACAACTACTTCTACCTTACAGATTTGGTCATCCCTGTCCAAAGAAAACCAACTAAAGATGTGGGACTACATGAGGCTGAGTACTGAGTTTCATTAATATCAGTCAAGGAGAAGAATAAGAAGGTGAAGGTTTGTATACACTCTTTTCACATTTCAAGCTTTTTTTTGGTACCAGTACTTTTAGGAGATTCCCTATATAGAGGGATTGGAACATTTATGAAATTTCATTGTCTACACAAATTAAATTACCTAAAATTGAGGTTACCTTGCTCAAAAGCTATGTAAAACAAATGTGAAAAAGAATAAAAATGGTTACAAAATTACTAAGGAAATAAAAGACTGAAAGTAAGATGATACTCCTGGAAAGCTTTTGCTTTGTTATGCTAGAACAAGCATACTAGGTAGGTGGAGCTTGCACATATGCTGATGTAGAGTGTGTTCCATGCGTGTGTGTCTGTAATGTTGATTCAACTTTATAGAGAATGATCACCTGAAAAGAAGACAATATCTCAGTATTGAATATTGCTGTAAGATCATTTATTGTAGCTAAATCTAGAGGGTTCTTGTTTGTTCTTGAGTGAGCTATTTATTATACATCCTTTACTTATTTTTGTGTTAATTACTTCACCTATATTTTATTCTAAATCTATTGTTACCTTTTTTGAAATCAGTTAAGTTTTTAGTTACTTATCAATTAAATTGAAGACATTTATTTTGAGAACTATATCAGGAGATCACAGAGATGCACTTAAGAGAAGGTCTACTGTACAGTGTAATTTGTGACCCAGAATAGCTAGGGCTTCATAATATCAGTACTTGTTTATTTAAATCTCATAAGACAGGACAATGTGCGTAGAAATTTTACAATTGAACCCTATGAAGACAACTTTTATTTTTAATGTAAAAATGTTACAAAAGCAGTTCCTCACATTCTATACGCTTGAGTTTTATTAATCCTGGTTTTGAACAAAGTAATAAGAATTTGAGATTATATGCTGTACATTTTGAATGCCCATAATGCTTGACAGTTGTCCTTAAAGCGCTAAATAAATAGTACGGTGTTTTATGATATTTGAAGGCAGATCACTGCTAAGAAACCTATGTTGCAGATTCAGGAGCATCTGCATTATCCAAGTGTGCTGCAGTCTGGTGTTCTCAAAACATGTAGTTGGTAAGTTAAATAGAATCTACTATGCTTTTGATGTGGAAACCCTAATAAGGCAAGAGAAATTTCCAATTAGTTTTTTCTTTGTTTCTTCATTTCATTATCTATGTTTTGGGTGATTTCACTATGGACAAGGGGCTCAAAACCTTGAATCTATGTAAAAGTTATGAAAAGTTCATTCATATATTATTTTATTTGAGAGTTGTGTACAAATTTTTTTGCACATTTTTATTTTCTCAATGCAGTCACTCAGCAGCAAGTACAGTCGTCCAGAGTATAAAATGCAAACTCGGTTTCTGTGAACAACGGCTCTGTTTCCTTAGATGCCTCTGGTAATACTGTGGATTTGCCTCTTTTACCACTATATTTTCTGTGCTATTTAATTTCCAGTCTAGTTCATTGTGTTCTATTTGATAAAGGACTATAGAGCAGTAGTTTGCTGGAAGCTATCTACCTCTATGTTGTGGATGATTGTATTAGCAAGGCATATTACCATCTCGTAAACCTTCTTTGTTCTTTTACTGTTTGTGTTTTCTTTTTTTTAGTCCTCATTGGTTGTTGTACCTGGTCTAGTGGATGAAATGTTAGTCTCAGGCTTATATTTGCAATCTGATTCTTTTCTGAAGGCACTTGAGAATTGGAACTGGACAAAAAAGTTAAAGGGATAGCTTTTCTGAAGGTATATGGGAATATGGAAATAGATAGAATATTTAAATGGATAACATTTATATGGTGTACGATGTCAAACTGAGTGACATATGTATCTGTATTAATTTAGATGATTACAATCTTACACACGAGGTAATATTGCCAAGTAAGGGGCCGTGAAGTTCTTACATTTTTATATCAAGTTAAAGTTATCCTGAAAAGGATGAACTTTTATATCATAGCAACTTGTATTCTTCCGAATTTCAGTCATGAACCTGGAATAGTGTGGACATAATGGTGGCAGTATGAAATTTGGACTCGGTTTCATTTTGAGTCTCTGTTTTCTTTGTTTTGCTATCGACTCTCTGTGTTAGAGATTTTGTATGCTACGTTTTGTGTTCACTAAATGCATACTATTCTAATTGCATACTACCTATTACTTAATAAAACTAAAGTAGTAGTAACATAGTTCAAATTCTTGCATTACATGTCTTCTACAATGTGGGAATGTTGAATGAATTACTTAGATAAATATTCATTACCTAAAAATAACAAATGCTAGTTAAGTTTGTCAGTTAAAATAGTGTAGGATTATTCATACAAGCTTTGTTGGAGAATGGGAAATACTTGTTTATAATTTTCTTGTTCAGTTTTTTATTTTCCTTACATACGGTTTAACGTATGGTTGCAGGTTAAAAATTAAAGTTCCGTTGGCAGGTAATACTAAGTGCACTTTCCAATGTTTTGAATGCAACTTATGTTCATTATAAGAACATCATTATGTATATGTAGTTCAAAACTTTTTTTTTCTGCTGGCTAAAAGTATGATCAGGTGGTAGGTATTATAGACACCAGATGAAGTAGTAGCTAGTTTATGAAAACAATGTCAGCATTCATGTGAAATTTGATGACTGTATGTTCATTGCAGGAACTTCTTCCAGGGTTGATAAAGATGACTTCAGTGGTGGTCACTCAAGTCGGATCTAGTCCTCTCACAAGAATATTGGTGGAGCTCCCAACTTTCTACAAGCCAGAGGTAAGTGACGTCTCGTTCTCGTATGCTACACAGGGGCTCCAGATTGCAGACGGCGAGTGAGAATAATGAGAACATTATTGATGCCAGAATGTTGAGAGAGCATAGAAATTTAGTACACCTCAAAGCTAGAATTAATTTTTTCTTTACAATTGATTTGTCGAGGGTGACAGACTTCTTACGCTGCTGACTTTTGATGAATGTTGCTATTTCTGTCCCCCAGTCTGTATCCTGTTTCTGTCCTCTGTGTGGCCTGTTTCTGTCCCCTGTCTGTGTGTCCTGTTTCTGTCCCCTGTCTGTGTGTCCTGTTTCTGTCCCCCGTCTGTGTGTCCTGTTTCTGTCCCCCGTTTGTATATCCTGTATCTGTCCCATCAAACCTGTTTCTGTCCCCCGTCTATATGGCCTGTTTTTGTCCCCTATCTATCTGTCCTTATTTTTTTTGGTTTTCTAGGTCATAATTATATGGGAATTACGATAGATCTAACTTCGATGAGTCCGAATATTTTAGCATGATTGATAAAAAATATTCATTTCTGAAAATTTACCCTATTTATAAATATCCATACTAGTGACATAAGATTTTGTGGTAGTTATACCTGCCCAGTGCCCATTGATTGTACGTCTTCTGTATCCAATAGCGTGTGGAAAGTCATGTTCACTATTTTATTTTCTTTGTAGCACGAAAAAACAACGAACGTTTCGAAAAGCAGGAACATTTTATTGAAAACCTGATAAAATACAAACATCAAATTTTTCTACTTTATATACAAAAGTACATTATAAGTTTATATATACATTCAAAATAGGTTAACATATCAACATTGCAGCAACTGGAAGTGCGAATGACATCAATAGAATAAATTTTCCAAGTCAAATAACGTAGTTATACAACAAATTCTTTGAATTCAACATGGGCTTACGTTCTAGGGAGCTTGGAAAGCACGATCTAAACGTTCTTCGAACAGTAGTGTTCAAAGCCGTCACGAAAAGCATTCATAGCAAATAAATAACCACGTTCTGGTATGATTTCGAGTCCTACGAGCTTTTGCTCGACGCAAGGAACGGGTCTCCGTACACCGACGAACAGAGTGACATGTGGGTGACACAGCAACATGGTGTTGTGGCTTCTCTTTCTCGGGTTCAAATTTGTTAAATTTGAAATTATTCGTCTCGATGCTTCTGAAGTAATTTGCTTTTTTTCAGATGGTGCAGGTTTAGGCGAGTTCCGCGAAATTCTAAGATCGAATCTTTCGCTGCTGTCTACAAATTCTACACTCTTCTCAAGGTATGTAACGTTACTCTCACTTCCAGATTTAGGCCTAACATTTGACTAAACTTACATATATCACAGATTGATAGTAGCTACGGATTAATTTTATTTTATTAGTAAAAATTGCGGCATTCCTACCTAAACGATATTTACAAATGTCAGCTTCGAAAAATGAAATATAACGGCTTGTGTAAAGTACCTTCACAAATCAAACAATTTGATATGACTTTCGAGGGGGCATGTTAATCAAATTTGTCCTCTGTACTTATTGGACATAAGAGCTTTTAAAAGCCGTCATTCAAGACATGAAGCAGGAGGTCACTGATACCACCGTAACCATGAATGAGATTATGCTACCGGGAACTTGGTAAAAACTGAGCGTATTCTTGATGTAATTCATCCAAATAAAATGGTCCTTATGTACAGAGGGAACCAAGAAAAAATTTACTCACTGTTTCACAGTCTGTAGTTCAATAATTTTGAAACAAAAAAGCTTGCACTTATTCGTGCCACGCGGAAATGCAGTGTAATTAATAAATTAGCTGCGGGCAGGTGGCGTTCGCAGACACTTTGCTGCCAGGGAGGGCGCTGCCCATCCGTAGACTATCAAGCAGTGAGCCAATTTTTTTAGACCCTTGTGTGGCTCTAGATAAAAACGTCAAAAATAGGACAATTAACAGATTTGTCTATTAATTTAACGTAGTAATATACTTGTTAAACTGTAGACAAATATCATAGATACTTAGTTGATCCCTTCGAATTTCTAAATCCTTCACAAACATTTAATAATTGTTTTATTTTGACCTATTGATGGCATTACGTCGAAGGAGATATTTTGGCGAGTTGATCTATTTGAAAAATACTTTTTGGGAAAACTGATGTAAAATTTTGACTAAACCTAAATTTTAACAATAAGGACTTCCAACTTAACCCCTGAAGAGCGTGTTATGCCAACGATGTGAGTAGAAAGTCTCACGTATTGATCATTATCTAGATAAGTGTTATAAAGAGCTAAACACCTCGCTCATTTAACATTGCGACATTTTCTCGACGGTCAACGCTATAATAACAGTTTTCATTTCATTGAAAGTAATGAAAAACATGTATGACATCGGATATCGAGAAAGAAGAATCTTGATGGAGTAGCCGTTTTATGGAAAGGATCGACCGTAAACGCCAGAGGCGCTATGGCATTCTCGTTATGTGAATGTGACTCATTATAAAGTTTAATTATACGTGAACGCGTGTTGTCTTCTGCATATTATGTGCTGATGCCTGAATTGGACTAATTCGGCCCGATAAAGTTTCATCTCTTGTCAGCTTTGGTCATAGTCGACCACGGTTTCAGTAAGGGACTAGGACACAGTTTATTTCGGAAGGTGGGTAAGTTACGAAATTAAAGGGCTAATAATTCGCATATTAAAACTTGGTCCCATTTCATTGTGGTTATTTAAATATAAACTTTTTCGTTTGTTTAATCACTGTGTAGACTTCATTGGGAATCAATTCATCTATGCTCAGAGCTAATTTTGGGCCACATCCAGAAAGACAGGCCATAGCTGAAACTTTGTGTCGCGGTAACAGACTACCACTTCCGATAAAACTGGAAAACTGATGCAGATCTTTGTTTCAATTCGTGTAGAGATGAGGCCCATACAAAGGTAATGGGTATTGCCATTAAAGGTAATGGGTACTGCCATCAAAGGTAATGGGTATTGCCATCATTTTAAACGACTCTCGTACCTGACAGCATAGAAAGTACAACTCCTTATGTGCGTGTGCACAAAATTTTCTGTAGAACCCTGACTACAACGTCATTTGAGAACGTTAGCATCACTCAGTGACCACATTTTGGATGTGAGCCGAATACAAATTGGACGACGCTTGCGAATGTGAGGGAATGACTTGCAAGAGACGATCAAAAGTACACCGTGAGACCAGGACCGTCACTGCTGTGCTGATGTTGCTGCGATGTTCTGTGCGGCATCGGTGTTACGCTCACTTCAGGATCCAGCTCCGTCTGTAAGACAGGGAAGTGGTTAGCCGTCGGGTACAATAGCTACTTGTAGATTCAGTGGCTAGTGTGTACGAGCAAATAATTGATCTTCCGTGGGACCATTTGAAACGCGAAATGCATTAAAATGTAGATGGAGAACAGCGTCGGGCACCGATTGTAAATAGTAAAAGAATGATGCTTCCTTACACAGCATCTAATGATTATGCATTAAATTCGTTTAGAGAAATGAAGGTGAGCTTGAGCATCTCTGATGAGTAAGTATGAGTGACTTAGCAAGGCGTGATTGAATAAGCAAAGACTAAGCGACTGTGCCCTCATGAATGGCTCGAGTGACAACTTGTAAATAAATATTTCAAAATCTGTACAAAGAATCATACAGTGTTTTGGAGTGCTGTATATATAACTAGAATTCTAATTGGGGCGAGCAGTTGGATGAAGTACCTCGTGAACTTCAGCGTGCTGATTTTGAGCGTCGCTTGAATTCGGGAAAGAAAAAGGGAGTAAAAATGAAGCGCTGTTATTTATATACACGATACTAAAATTTTACGTCGAGGATGGACTGCGTGTGGATAGTGTGAAACTTAGTGTCTTCACTTATGAAAGAAAATTAGAATGAATGAGTGAATGACAGAATGTATTTATGTATTTTAGAACACTGTCTTGAATCGGAAGCTTCGAAGTGTACTTACATTTTTTAACCCCAGTACTAGATCGCCTGTGTTCCTTTCTATCACTTTTATATAAACAAGTGAGAAATTCAATTCAAGACACAAATGTGTCATGCAGTCATGTATGTTTTGAATAATTTAACTGATTTTTGATATATGAATACCTACACTTTAAATTTCGCGTAACTTAAGCTTAAATAATTCAGGGTGAGTGAAAAATATATGTAATTATGGAGAAGTTATACTCAATTGAATCATGACTGGCCGATAACACCACGAAACCTAATGTTATTTCAGCCGTGATCCTGAGCTAATAATTCTGATATTTTCAAATGTTTCAAAGCAATTGTCAACAATTTTTTTAGGAAATTTGAAACGGATTTCACTGTGGCAAAATTAATATTTATCCATGCGCTAAAATTTTTTGACATCGATAATTCCACTTTTTAAACCAACTATATTGTTATTTTTTTAAATAGTGGTACTATTTTGAGCAGGCATAAAAAGAGAAACTATTTAATGCATGCTGTGTCGCACAGGTCAACAATTAGTTCGACACAGGCCTATGGCGAGGCATATTGGCCGCGCTTACGAGGTTTCTTTTAAAACTTCATAATGGGACAAAGGAGAAATGTAGAGGGCTGTACTATTAGCCTCTTATTTTTAGAAAGGTCCCCGTGAGTCGACAAAAGGTAAACCAAAATAATGTCCCCTATTTCGTTTCGTTAAACTCAACTCCTCCCCCTTATCCAGTTTCGCCTGGTCAAACAGGTATTCATAGAAAAACAGTCTAAATAATTCCCATCCTTAAAGTCACCCCGAATTTGCTCTTGTTCGCATTTTGAGGGAGCTTCAGTTTGACAGAACGTGCCTTCTTTGAAAACGAACACCATAAATCCCGTAAGATGTTTCTAAATTGGGGTGTCAGGTGCGAAGCCACGCAATACAAACGCATTTTTACCGACTACGTTTATAGCTGAGGTCACGCTGAGTAACCTGCCACTGTCTGAGAGAGCAGTAAAATTATCGGCTTCGTAACGGGGGCGGTTCTGCTGTTTTTATGTTCAGAACGTGGGACCACATTTCGTGAACTTCTCTGGGAAAATGACTCGTATCATCCGACTCGAAATGCAACTGCATAGTTGAGATAATTTCGGTTTGTTTAAGGTGCTGTTTCATGTTTAACACTTTGCCTGCGAAGTAGGTCATGTGTGTTACATGCCATCATCTAACCTAACCTAATGTAACCAAAGTACTAACTTGTATGAATACAAATTTTAAAGTTTTCGTCAAATTTGTGTTCATCAATCGACTAAGCTTGGTCTGATTAAAAAGAAAAGTAATAGGATAACCAAATTAGTGAAACCAAAATCCTTAATTTCTACATTCTCAACGGAGATGTTCATCGACATGAAAATTTTCCTGTATAGAGAATCGCAGTCAAAGTGTTTATCTCATGTTCAAAAACGATGTGTTTATAGTTTCATTAGTTCACAATACATCTGTGGAATTTAATGAAGATGAACTATGCACTGTGACCTACTGAAATGTAAGTAGAATTGGATCATTTGCGTGAGCCTAGAATCGTAAACTTTTTAAAAACTCGACCGTTTATTTTTTTGAACTAAGTCTATGCTATTTGTATGTACATGCAAACACTAAAACCCCAAGCAAACACTTTGCTTAAAGAATCAAGGCATCTATGATATTCAACGTGTCCAACTTCAAGAATAGATGTCGAAAACAATTTCACGTTTAAAAATAATATATTTTCCTCATAGCTTCTCATTAAATAAAATAGTTTAAAAATAAATTTTTTGCCCCATAACTTCTTGTTGAATAAAAGGGTATACTGACTTGGCTGTATAATTCGTCCTCCCAGGATAGTTTCTTGACGCGCTTGGGTATAGAGCCAGGGGGCCAGACGCAGCGGGACGGCTGGGGGTCGTAGAGGGCCGTGTTGACAGCCCCGTGCTCTGACGCCAGGGACGCTCCTCCTGAGAGCAGGAGCGCGAATGAGACATGGCAGGACAACACATGTAAGCAATTTTCTCGTGAACTCGACCCGAAGAAGGTGAAGTGGAATAATTTAGCGAGGCTAAGCTTCAAATTTTCCTCAATTTTTTCTTTTTTAACTTTCAGAACCGTGACCAGCCCTCTCCATGTCCCCTCAGGGGGGCATAGGATACGCAGTAGGGTTAGGATAGTTAGGTTTGTCTATCCTATGCTACGGGCACTGGAGACCCCAGGGGAGCATTGTTAGGTTACCTCAGCTATAAATAGGCCTTCGGGACTTCTATCTTTCGTGTCCACTTTGGTTCTTCCAATTTTCACACCTTCTTCGCTATCTTTTCCTTGTCTTCTCTTCTCTCTTAACTTGCTGTTTCTATGGGCAGGGAAACCGGTGTGGGTACACACCTATGTGCAGATTCCAATGAAGTTAATTCAAAATGCAGAAAGTTAGTGAAAATATTCTGTTGTCTTAATAAAAGGCTTCTATCACCAGAATCTTTCCTGTGTCTGCGCTACACATGACACCGCTCAAGAATGATAGAAGATCGCCATTGCTTGAATCCTTTCTTGACTGTCGAGGTTATAAATTTAATCCTCTCACAGAATTATAATGAGACTATTTAGTTCTTCTAAATTATTAAATGATACAACTTCACACAGTACTACACAGTTGACAGACGACATCAGTCACTTACCCGAAGAAAACGCAGAAGGCGGCCTCAAAACGTGAGGAGAGAATGTGGACATGGACTCTCCGTAGGGGGAGGCAGGACTAGGGCTGCGGTGCCTGGGACTCATTGATGAGCCCGCATTGGAAAAGATATACGTTGTCGGGGATGACGCGCCTGTCGGGGGAGGCGGTGGAGGTGCGGGAGGAATGTGACCGCCCGTACGGTGCAATGGGATCCCTCCTGCAGCGCGGGCGATACCGTCTGAAAGTCTGCACAGGAGAGGAGGTCACTCAAATGTTTTCAAATGACAGAAAAAAAACTTGTTTTCGAGGAGGGGGTCACTGAAGGGATAGCGTTCCAAATGACAGAGGGAAACTTGTTTTCAAGTTATCCACAACTATGAGAAAAAGAATTTTTGGATGAGTAAGCAGCGGTTTCTGAATGAAATTGCAAAAATTAGCGTGATTTGCTAAACGTTATTCGTTTCGAGAGTAATATTTTAAACTGTAAAGCCTATGTTGTAAAATCTGAATATTTGAAAAAAAACGCCGAGTAAAGAATTGAACTGCTGATATTGTATTAGTGAATCCTGAAGAACAAAGATAAAAAATTTAATTGCATTGACACAATTAGTAAATGATCATGATATTGAATTGACAATTAGCAAGATTGATTGAAATTTGGCATTGAATAAAGAAATATACAATATACAACACCAATGAACCAGATCGCAAAGGGTTGAGAGGTCGCTTCATATCTCTAGCATACATATATGAGTGCCCACGTTATACTCGAGTCAAGTTGAAGGGAGAATTTAAAAGAAGGTGCGCATCATTGGAAGAATTAAAATCAAAACTTATGAGATCAGAATGTTAAGTCACATCTAAAACTAGACCCATTATTTTTCTTGAAAGCAAGCTTATTTCAACAGTTAACCGAGATATTTCAGATTATATTGGTTAATGGATAGTTGATTTCACTCAACAAAATTTGTTATCGGTTTAACGCTATTCTTACATGCGTTATTTTTGTATGATCTCAGTCAATTTGTTATTTTAATAGTAGATGATCTAATGCCTGTATTCGTTCAACTTCAGATTATAATTTAAAACTTTCTTAGTGATGGAGGCTTCTTAATGAGTTTTTCTCATTTCCCTCCTTTTACTGGAAAAATAATTCATAGCAAGCTTATGGCTTCAACGTTGAGATACGAGTTAAAGAAATTGGTTGAACAGGTAAACGTACTGAATGTCAACTTTGGTACATTGAGTCTTCGTACTTCCAGTTTTTATTAGAATATTTAAGGCGCAGAACTACCAGCAAAGACTCAAACTTCTGAATTAAAATAACTTCGGCTACTAATGGCTTGAAAATCGTAGCATAAAACATCAACGAATACCGTTGAGGGAGGATGGCAAGCGAGACTCGCTCATAGAAACATTCCAATGAGCTCGGGCATCACGCCCCAGGCCACAATGATGTGCCACCTTCCTAGGCGTCTCCTGCTTCGTCTTCGTTTCCCAAGGAATGAACTCCGCTCCGGGATATCAAACCAGAAACCTCGTGACGAGGAAACAAGCACGATATCACATGTACTGCGGAGCCACGTACCCAATGACGTCGCTTCGCTGAAACTCCGGAGTGCCGACAGAAGCCGTCGACGATGTGCCGTTGAGCGACGCTCCGTCACCGTTGGCGCTGCTGTTACTGCTGCTGCTCTTGCTGCTGCTGCTGTGGTGGTGATGGTGGTGGTGTGTCGAGGGCTGAGGAGCAACGCTGTTCTTGCAGTAATGACGGTGGTTAGGGCGCGATAAGTCAGGGCTGTCGTCGTCCTCTGCTTCACTACACGTGAAACCTGGGCAGTCAATCATTGTTAAGGTTTGTTAACGAGTTATTACAGACAAACTCGTACGTTGCACCTTTTTCAATGAGGTATAAGCCCGATTGGTATTCCTGATTAAAAATTTGGACAGCTGGAAGACTCGTTTCTAGTTCAAAAACACGGTAGAATTGACCACAAACGAATAAAACAAACATACAACTATATTTCCAGGGCACTGTTGTCTCACCATTGTTGTCTCTGGAGTGCTTGTTACTCATCAGTGTCTGGTTGAAGATGTGTGTGGCGTTGCGCTCGTTAATGCCACTGCCATTACGGGACTGAAATGGACATCTAGTTTTTAGATACAGGAAAACACGGTCACCTCATATACCTCCTAAATTCAAGATGAACTACTGTTCAACTAGGTACATTACTTTTTTGGTTTCCGAGCTAAATAGAAAAGTACAGGAATTCTGCTACACCTATAAATTACAATTTTAGCCGTCATAGCTGTTGTTTAAAAATGTTTTTAAATATTCCATGGCAAATCACCTGCGCGTTGGTGAGGGGAGTCACTTTGCCTCCGTTGATGGCAGGATGGACGAGTTTACTGAGCTTCGTGGGCAGAGCTGCCGACGGATCTTCGCGGAACTTTTTGCTACAAGAGACAATGAGTAATGTATAGTACATATAACAATCCGTGGAAGAATTACTGGTACTCTGCTAGAAACTAAAATTTAGGAAGTCAGCTTCACCTAAGGGAAGTGGTGAAATATAGAATGAAGGAATCCAAATGGCCTAAAATATATTACTTGGCTAACTTGGATAGCCCTGCTTTCTTCAACCCTAAAATGACAACCCTAATTCTAAGATTTCGTAAAGGGGAAACTTATAGTCCACAGGGAAAAATGGAAGCCAAAAGACATCCGAGGTTGCCATTCCAAGGTTAAAAAGGTTGATTTGGTAAGAGTTATTTAATAACTTAAATAATGAATCAAATGAACGAACTGATCTCGTGGAATCTGCAAATTCGAGGAAATTTCATGTATGCATCAGTACCCGGCTTGGCGGACAAAGTTCATTTTTACAGAATACAGCTGGGAAGATAAAAAAGGGCATGCTGTATACTTATAGCAAATAATAAAAACGTCTTTGTGGTTTTCATAAGCAGTACGTTGTGATATGTGAATAAATTAATATAAAATAAATATAGCATTATATATTAATATTTCACAAAAGTTGAATGATTGCTAGCAGTTTTAAGTACATGCAGGCTTATTATCACTTGGTTCAGACAGATTAAATAATTGCATGATATACGATTGTACCGTACACAAACATTATTTCGAACACTACATTTTCCTGAGTACACATGACTCGAAAGAAGAACATGAATTACGTATAAACCTTTCAGAAGAGTTGAATTCAATGCGTAATTTTATAGCCACAGATAAGCAACTGAGAGCAACGAGTTTTCGAATTACTTTTTATTCTGTTGGATTCGTCTATTTTATTAAAGCGATTTAAACTTCATGGGAGCACAATAAATCCAAAATGTATGCTTATTAGTCAGTGTACAGAAGTACCAAAATCTCGCGGGGTACCAGACACGAGTACAGCTTCGGACATGTTTTCTGAACGTAAACAGCAGCCGCCTCACATTTTGAGACTATTATTTCCTGGCAAAGTCAGAGTGAAACCCAAGTTGTTACAGAGGTGTCGAAAAAAATGTACTCACTGTTTGTATTTCTAATATAACGAAACAAAAGAGCCGCGCATGCACGCAACTAGCTAAGGAATGCTCTCGCCCAAGGCTAACTTCATAGTTTCACTGCACCTTCGCGTGAAAATAGAAACGTAAATCTTTTTGCTTCGAAATAATGGAATTATAAACAGTGAATGCATTCTTTTCGTCTCTACAGGCGTAGGAAGTCACCCAGGAACGATAACTTCGTGGCACAACCGCAGCCAATGCATGTCTAGAGGGTACCCACTTTTTATGGATGTAGACGGCGAGGCAAATCACGATCAGGATAAGAACGCCCAGTAGACCACCGAAAATGAGCACCAGCATGAACCACCAACTAGGCTGGAAGCTCGCACTCGCGAAGGCTCGAGGGAACTTCACTGTCACCGGCACTGAGGTCTGGAACAGCACATGCAAATGAACAGGGTTGCAGCTACGGGAACAGGACGAGTAGCGCCTTCCTGCTTTGTCAATGGACCGCTTCTACAAAGGTTAGAGGATAATGGTAGATGTGATACGAAACGACGCAGTCTTACTTGTTACACAGTATGAGAGGAGGTGCTTTTGGAATTAAATTTCAAGTTAAATGCTACTGCACGTATAATAACTTAGGAAACAAATTGGATGCTTTCAATAGTGAAAAATAGGTATTTTCTCATGCTTACACATCACGAGTTCATAGAACATGTGCGGCCGTGTCTTTCATTAAAGACTAGAGAGGTGGAAACTCGATATTGACGAACTCTCAGGTTCTGGCATTAACAATTCTTCATTCTGTAGCTCATAACAATGGCTTGAAAATTATACCTCTTTTATTCGTGTAAATAGCTATATCGATACAAATATATTTATTTTCACTATGCACTTAACCATTTAGTAAAAAACGTACCATTATGCTAAAGTACTGTATTAAGTAAAATGACCGCGTTCAAAAAATAGAAAATGTGAGGTGAAATAGTTACGAACGCACCAGTGCAAAAAAAATAGCAAAATTACGCAACGCAACGTCTGAAAAACACCATCAGAAAAAGACATGAAATCTCTAACTTCGACACCGAAAGCATTACGGGTTCTGACAGAAATGATACACAAAAGATTTTGAGACAACGCAATTCAGTCCGTGCGCCGCCAGGATGCACGACATCCTGCTCAGGAGCAGCAGTGGGCTCAGGATTCACGGTAAACAAATTGGATGTTGTTGCTTGGTCATCCCTCCTGAATTTCAAATACTATTTGAATGAAAAGCCTGGATGCGGACGGCTGAGCTTACGATTCAATTACAACGACAACTACTGTTTTTTAAAAGGAAAAAACGCAGCACGAGAGGAAAATAAAAGCAATCGTGAATGACACCGCCGGAATGAAACCCCGGCCACTGTGGTGGATACGAGAAAAAGATAAACACTTCACTTATTTACCCCACTACCTCCTTCGTATGCGCAGCTGAAACTTTTATTGGCAACGCTAAATACTCTCAGAGTAGTCCCCATCCCTAAATGAATAGAATAGGAAGCACGAGTGTTGGTACAATTAGGGCGGTGTACCTGTCTGGGAGGATTGCCCGAGTCCCGGGCCATGACCACAACGTGCGCTTCTGAAGTATTCAGGCCTTCCAGACTCAGAAGCCTCAGTTGTCCAAGAGAGGAATCGATGCTGAAGTGCCTGAGTAGTGAGTAAGCACAATTTACTCAGATTGCATTTAAATTTCACGGGTAGCTACAGATACGCACGTGTTAAATCATAAATTGGGGCAACACTGCGCATTATTTTTACCCGAATATTCAAGGATTAAAACGCGCCTTTGTGCATTCGAAAGTAGAATGACACTGCAATATCATTTTACCATAAAATTCGAAGAATAGAAATGCGGTCAATCTATTAGCGTTTCTACAACGCATGAATGGCGCAGTCTATAGAAAACCAAACTCCGTTTATCGTGCAGCAGTACTACCCCCTTCAAGGGTCATATTTAAGGCGCTGTTGCACGATTATTTATGGCAAAGTTTGCATATTCACACGATCAGCTGTGTACATAATCTACATAAAATCCGTGCGGATACACAATACCTCTATACACTTGGTATATTCATCCATTTCCTTATAGAAAAATATACATGAAGAACAAATGCATGCAATGAAATCATTTCTAAAATGAAACGGAACTATTCACATTTAACTGATGCATATTACTCATTGTCAGTTCGAGACTTCAACATTTCTGCAATTTTCATCGCACTACGTGTAAGAGCTCAGACCTTGCATCGTCGCCGAGGAGCGTCAACTCGATCGTGTCCCCGATGTCTCCATCGGCAACCTCGACGGTGCCCAAAACGTCGCCGTCCTCGACAGCGTCTCCAACCAGGAACTCGTATTGAGGGTAGCGGAAGCGAGGGTCCCAGTCGTTCACGTTGAGCACCAACACGTGTATCGTCGCTGTGTCTTGCTGCTCGCAGGAATAAAATTATTATTTCAGCGCAACGTGAGGTCACCTCATGAGAGGCACCGTGTGGTTGCGCGTGTTCTTGAATTTTGGGGCTATATAGCCGAGTTGTTGGAGGAATCTTATTCCCGTAAGGAGCTGGTAAAATTAGGTTTGTAACATGATTTTTATCTATTAATCGGTGGTGACTCACCATTCAATCAATAGAATTTATGAGACGAGTGATGGTGCAAAAACTAGTCCATGTGAACAGAACACTTCAATAAATTATGAATTTTAAGGCAGCTTTGTTAAAATACATATCTTTCTCAAAGACAAACACACATCCACCCCAAATTGTTTTTATTCATGAAATGAGCTATTACTGGATAAGCAAACCATTGAAGGCAAAAGGAATATACAAAACTCAGTTATGTATTTTTTTACTACAATAGAAAAGGGCCTTTACTCCTGACGGTGAGATTAAAATGGCAACATTTTCCAGCCATCGACTCGGTTGCATCACGTGTGTGAGTAGCGTACTACGTCCTTGCGTGGCGTTACGTTTGAGACCGTGAAAGAAACCACCCATGGCAGTCAAACTAGATGTGAGATAAGCCTTCCCTATAAGCCACTTTGCGGTAGATTCTATTTTTGATTCAATTATAAAAGTTACCTCAAAGCTACATTACAACAGGTCCATGAACTATCAAGACATTCATGTAATAGAAGCTAGAACGATACGCATAGACCTGCTCTAGTTGTATTTGTCTACAAATATTTCCCTAAAATAGATAAATTCACAAAATGAGCGACAATGGAGACAGTTATTATCTTGAATTTTTTGAGGGAATAGACCGACCTTTCCTTCATCGGATTCTGTAACCAGTTTTAAAAGTTACAAAAAACAAAAAAGTGTCACTTACCCCATTCCAAGGCTCATGAAATGATATTATGAAGACATACTTTAATTTTAAAGAGGAATGAACCCGTAATTTCAAAGTAAATTTTCAAGCACAAAGTAAAGATCAAACTTACATATTCTCCATCGGTGACAGAAATGGTGAACTCGTACTCTTGGTGATGCGGCTCCTCGAAGTCGAGCTTCGTTTCCAGCCGCACTTGCCCCGACTGCGAAATTCTGAATACACCCCGGGCAGAGTCGTCCAGCCGGAAGCGAATATTCTGCGCATTCAGAAAATGAACTTGCACGGATATGTTTCATTTTCCGGAGATAGCTAATTAGGAGTAGAATTAGATTAGGTTAGAGTACTAGTTAGTACAAAACTCCCTCCCCCCCATGAAATGTAATCCAAAGAAGGCGAAGAGATGGGACCGTTTAGTTTGGACTATAGATAACGGGAACCTATGTATGCACAAGGTGTGTTCCCACACGAGATTCCCTGCGCATAGAAACAAGTTATGAATGAAGAAGAATAAAAGACAAAGAAGAAATTCAGAATAAGGGGTGAAATTTCAAAAAAAGCAAAATGGGCACGAGAGATAGAACTTAGGAGTGTGGTTTTAATTTCAGATCCATAGGCGGACGGTCAGTAGCCCTCACAAAGTCTAGACATTAAACATACGACATTAAAACTCTAATCGTCTCGCTTGCTTGTTTCCTACCGAGTGCACTCTTCAGTAATAACGCAGGGGTAGAAATTTAAAACTCATCTCTCATTAATTAAGTAAGGATTTTTCCATCGTATCATGGCTATGGTTCATTGGGACTTAAGTGAATTAATTATTTTGTTTGGTTTTGGGTATTTGTTAGGAAATGAAGAAAACCATAGCCTTTAACCTGCTCTTGTGAACATGGATAAAAATTGTCAAAACCATACGAATACTCAATTTTGAGTTACCGTTCATTATCGACACTCATGTTCAGCTGTACAGAGGTTGTGTGTTGAATTGAGTGACTTGCGTCTAGATGCATAGTTGATAAACAGGCTATCGTCGATCAAGTCCATTCAAACGCAAACAGCACATTTTACAGAGCAGAATAAGCCAATATAAATGAAATAGTAAGCAAAAATTAATAACATTTGTTTCTGTCCATTTACTGTTGTTTTAACAGTTGTTTGACACATTTTTTCTCGGGAAAATTGTAGATACGTGCTAAATTTGTTTAATTTCATTGTATATTGCCAGAGATATTTACTTAACGCTGAACATGGCCAGTGACCGAAAGGTTTAAACGTAAGTCTCATCAAAATATATTTTAATGATAAATGTGGCTTCTGTTGCTCTTCTATTCATACTGAGATTGTTTCAGCTCCCAAACCATTTTGGCAGGGAAAACCAAGCAAGCATTCAGGTCCCCCTCTCCTCAGAGTGCTTTACCTCATCAATTTTCCTGTTGATGACCACTTCAGTGATGAGGGATCCGGGCGGGATGTTTTCGGGCACCGAGACGTTGTAATAAGTCTTGACGAACTGCAGCTGTGTGGACTTGAAGCCGCGGCGGGACACGGTGAGGATGGTGCCTGCCTTGCGGTCTGGGTTGTCTACTTGCGTTGCCTGGGGCCGAGAATTGAAATATTACGAACGAGAGGCTTGAGGACCCTATATTGTTTCATGTTTTGCCTAGTGAAATTTCAGAGAGATTGTGAAATAAATTTTGAAGATTTGCAGCTGAGGATGGGATAGTTGTAAGCACCTAAAACCACAGCATCGTGTGGTCTGAATAGTACGTAAATTCCATAACTGACCAACTCAGTGAACTTGTATTGGGAGGTCAAAAAACAAGTTTGAAAATCGTACCTCAGAAAATCTTCAATACGAATGCTAAGTGTTTGATAAAGCAGAAAATGAGGCCAGCTACTCGTTTAATTAAAGACAGAAAATAATAGGAGATTATCAAACGTAAAGCATTAAACATAAGGCGGAGCAAAGCAATTGTTGTTATGTGCTCATCGGTGTTTTCTAATGTCGATAGATTAATTAATAACGTTGTTATGTGCTCACCAGTGTTTTCTTATGTCAATAGCTTAATTAACGAATTAAAAAAAAGGAGACAGTGCTTTATGGCTTCGTATTTCGAAAACTTGTAGAAAAAATAAATCCTGAACTGGTGAACAAGTGAATTAAAGTAATTTCTTCAGAGTTTTAAGTAAGAGGAAGGCTTTCCTTCCTTCACTGGATCAGGCTGGACATTCAGAAAATAGTCTCCGCTCACGGAGAGAAGCTGGACATGACCATCAGGACTCACGAAGACGGAGAGGGAGACAGGCTGAGTGATGAGGTCCGGGGTGATGTCGTGTATTAGGTACACGTTGCCTGTGATAGGTTCGATGCTGAATAAATCCGCTTCCGGCACATCTGAGTGAGTCAAAACAAACATCGAATTATGAAAGATTCTTTCAGTATTATCAAGTTCTAGTAGACGCGTCCCGCCAAAAATGGCCGGACAAAGGATGGTAATTTCTTAAGATGCCCGCTTATTTATTAGAATAAGGGACGCCCAGGATCCATCTTGTAAGTGTATAATTCGAAACATCCGCTGGATTAAATAAATGAAAAAATAACGGACGTTTCAAATTTTACACCTTAGAAGGCTATTATTATATAGTGGTATTGTGGCCATTAATATTTGTATCCACTTTAAAACTGGTACCGCTTCGTTCCTTTAAGACTAAGCTCTCTGCCTTGCACCATATTAGGAATTTATCTTCAACAGAAATTGTGGAATGATAACCACTGTAAACGGTAACCATCACTTGTAGTGGATCACTGTTAAACATTGGCGTGTAATGCGAGAGAAATTCTCACGAGTAGAAATTTCTAATGGTGAGTCTGATCATCACTGCAAAAAACCTTTATTAATACTAACACGTTTTATTATACCAATGGGTTTTCAATGCATTTCAACTACTGGCGTGGTGAGGGATGTGTGGCTTAAGTTTCCTTTTCTAAGGGAAGCACTCCGTGGTTACATGAAATTCCGTGCCTGAGCCGGGAGTCGAACTCTAACGTCGCAGTTGCGAGGCTATCAGGTTAACTAGTACGTCATGTGCTACACCACTTGCTGCAGTTTCTTAAAGGGCAGTTTCTTAAAGCACACCGGGATAGAAATATAATGTAAATAAACAAATAAATACATTGAAATCGCTAAAATAACATTGATTTACAAACCGCACTTCGCTGAACAGGCGAACAAAAATCAAGAATGCAATTCAACTTGTCCGGCTAGAAACTTGGTAAAAGGAATGGACTTTATAAAAGTGGATGAATACACGGACAAAAGTGTAGAGATAGCCTTCACATTCGAGTAAAATAGCATTTCTGGTTTAATTGGCTACAGCATTTAATCGAGATATCCACCGGGATGCAAAAGACTCAAAATTGCCGCACTGAAATGCAGGCACTAATCAGTAGGAAAAAAAGACGGGCAGTTGCTCGTTGTCGCAGTTCACAGAATGAAGGACGCGAGCATTCGTGCCAGAATAAACTCATGAAACGGCTTTAGCGCCTTTCCTAGCTCTGCGCTAAATGAATATACAAAAAATGAGCAAAAGCTCAGCTACGGGTGCATCAAGACGAATTTTTTCAGATAATTGCTGAAAGATGACGAAGTGTTACTTCTCGAATTCGAACTGAAAGCAGTGCAAGCCCTGCAGTGCAAACCTGCAGCAAGAGAGTAGTGAGAGTACAGTGTATCCTTGCAACAAGAGAGTACCAGTACTTCTTTAATTCGAACTGAAAACAATGTAGGCACTGCAGTGCATACCTGCAACAAGAGAATACATAGAGTACAATACATATCTGCAGCAAGAGGGTACAAAGAGCACAATACATATCTGCAGCAAGAGGGTACAAAGAGCACAGTACACACCTGCAGCGAGAGAGTACAAAGAGCACAGTACACACCTGCAGCGAGAGAGTACAAAGCGTACAGTACACACCTGCAGCGAGAGAGTACAAAGCGTACAGTACACACCTGCAGCGAGAGAGTACAAAGCGCACAGTACACACCTGCAGCGATGGAGTACAAAGAGTACAGTACACACCTGCAGGAAGAGAGTACAAAGAGTGCAATACACATCTGCAGCGAGAGAGTACAAAGCGTACAGTACACACCTGCAGCGAGAGAGTACAAAGAGTACAGTACACACCTGCAGCAAGAGAGTACAAAGAGTGCAATACACACCTGCAGCAAGAGTACAAAGAGTACAGTACACACCTGCAGCCAGAGAGTACAGGACCTTGGCGTTGATGCCAATGTCTCGGTCCTCCGCCCAGATGCGCTCCGGCTGGATGTCCACCTGGGCACCCTGCCGAGGACGAAATTCGTGAATGCCCGCAGCTAAGTTGGAAGTATTAGGTTAATGAATCTATGAAAATGAATGTGCGTTGGTAAATTTAAAATGAAGGAGGAGACACAAGAACTTGGGTACAGGCAGTCGAAAAGGCTTGATTGTTATCAATACAAAAGGTTTTTCCAATAACTGCTTTCTTGAATTTCCCAGGTTAGGGACTAAAGATCTCTGACACCATCGAGCAGAATTTACTCATTTTTAATGATTGAGACGACACTGCTGAAGCCCACACTTAATCATGGCAAAGAAGTTCACAGCGATAAACTCCACACCTAACTAAAGCATCTATTTTGAAAAATGAATTTTTTTGACTGAAATGTAGAGACTATTGCAGTAATTTCATTAACTACAGCAAATATTTCTTTGTGAGCTCGTTTTCCTCAGAAGACCCGAATAACAGCCTGGATCGGAATAGTTATTTTATCAGAAGACTCGAATAACAGCCTGGATCGGAATAGTTATTTTATCAGAAGACCCGAATAACAGCCTGGATCGGAATAATTATTTTTATCAGAAGACACGAATAACAGCCTGGATCGGAATAAGGAATAATTATTTTATCAGAAGGCCCGAGTAACAATCTGGCTTTGAATTATCCAAGTCTCAGAAGACCGGAATAAAGCGTAGAGCTAATTTATCCAACGCTCAGAAAACCGAAATAAGGGCCTGGATTTGAACAATTTAGCACTCGGGGAACCCGAACAAGGACTTAGATCTTATATAATCTAGCGCTCGGAACACCAAAATAGGATCATGGATTTGAATTATTGAGCGCTCAGAAGACTCAGATAAGAACCTGGATCTGATTACCTATGGCTCAGAAGATCAGTATAACAACCAGGCGCTGAAATACTCAGCGCTGGGAAGATATGCGTTAGAACCTGAGCAGAGTTAAATAATTGTTGAGTTACCCGTATCGGAGACTGCGCAGAGTTGTATAGCGGTCAAGTTACCCGTATCGGAGGCTGAGCTGAGTTATATAGCGGTCAAGTTACCCGTATCGGAGGCTGAGCAGAGTTATAAAGAGGTCAAGTTTCCCGTATCGGAGGCTGAGCAGAGGTAAATAGCAGTCAAGTTACCCGTATCGGAGGCTGAGCAGAGTAAAATAGCGGTCAAGTTACCCGTATCGGAGGCTGAGGTATAGTGGCCATGTAGCGCTGTCTGGTGAACGCCGGGTTCTGGTCGTCGCTGTCGGCCACGTAGACTGTGAGGTAAGTCTTCGACCGCTGTGGTGGCGACCCCAAGTCCTGCAAGCCCAATCAATTTTCTAACTTATCGCAACATACATGAGACTTCGGTGGCAAGATTCAGTCCTTCACCGACTATTTGGATTTCAAAATCCACGTTCGCTGTTAGTGTTTGGAAGAAAGCTGTTTACAGCCTCATTGCACTCATACTTAAAGACTGCAGCTTGTTGTTCGAACAAAGCTATAATAAATGCAACCTTCTCGTATATGTACATGAAACTATAAATTTTTTGAACGAAGCAAAATGTAGCCTTATAGCCACAAAAATTTGCTCAGAAAAGGGTTAAAAAACGGTAACCATTATCGTCCAAGAAGTTGCATTATCAGTCACAGTCGTTCACATACGAATATCATAGAAGGAATCTATCATTGAATAATAGCGTCGAAGCAAATGAGCTTTGGTCCGAGGAAAGTTAAAGCATATTTTGGCTTATCATGGTTTCATACTACGTTCACCAAGAATTAACGTCACATAAATAAATGCTCCATAGTTGAAAGTGATTAATTGCTGCAGAACTACGAATGATTTTTTAAAAAGATGAATCATTCGATAAGGCATTTCTTCTAATTGAGAGTAGCTCTTTCAGAGGATAAAATATTTAACATCGTTATATCACTGAAATTTTCTGCCAAAAACCAAATACCTTTCACGCACAGCAGGGCAGTTCAGCTTGAACATTCGAGTCGTATAAAACAGAACCATATTTCAACATTGATGAAAGGGATATTCCTTCGTAATAATAGAGGAGCAAAAAAACTGAAAGGTTAAGTAAGCTGAGAGGATTGCATCAAATAATATATAAGGACTACCATAATTTTGAGAGCTTTTAACCCTAATTTAGTCAGGCTGTTCGGAACGCGTCAACGAGTGGGAGGACCTAGTGCACGGGACCTCACAATCTAGTTCAACATTTTTGTATCTACTCAAGTGTGTAAAAAATACGCGGTAGCAGGAGACTCCCCAGGGGCGTGATTTGTGTATGATTGGATTTATGTTCAACAAAAATAGTTTCAGGAATTTAAATAAGAAGAAGCATAAGTTCTTCCTACCTGATCAAGGAAAACTGAATCGAACAGGCGTTTAAGCCTGTTAGATTCAGCCGCTTCAAATAGACTTCATAATCATGGAATCGAACAGGCGCCTCAAATGGACTTCGTAATCAGGTTGCAAGGAGACTGAGAAGAGTGCACATGAAATGTAGGGAGGATTGTACAACGTGACGTACACGTAAAAGCGAGAATTGACAGTTTTTTCTTACATTTCACCCCAATAACTCGGGCCATTTTTACGTGCCTGAGCAACGATGGTGACGTTGAAGACAGGCGAGGTCTCAAAGTCGAGTGGCTTCTTGAGTCGCAAAGACCCCCGCAGCGGCGACTCAAACTCGAACAAATCCTGCGAGACGAAGAGAATGATGTGAAGGAAAATGTGGGGCTCTGTGGTGCAAGCGGTAGCGTGCTTGCCTTCGAGTTCGATACCCTGGACAGGATTTTCCCTTGGGAAAGGAAGATTGAACAAGATAGGGTTAAAAAAGCCTGCACATCAGTGTGGCCAGGACCGGAGCATTTGAGCTACACGTTCACATGAAAGTCGCATGCGTGGGAATAGTTTGAAAAAAAGACTTTTCTCCGCAGTAAATAAGGACGAGTGGCGGAACTTCCGCTCCACCAACGTCTGTAAGGTGGAAAATGGATTTCGGAATTCCTAAAAACTCTTTCATGCTCGCCGAATGGAATGTGAAATTTAACTGAATTCGATACTCAATATCAAGTGTGTTGATGTAATCCCGTACTAGTTGTACAGCTAGATATTTTGATTGACAGCACAACGGATGCAAAAAGAGACCATCTGTAGAGGCAAAATACGATTCATGGAAAAGTTGTTACTAGAAATAAATTATTTCTCTCCACGTGTTCGGATAACAAGAGGTCGAGAGAAAACGTAATGCAGCTCAGGCACTTTCAGGCTCACAATAATATCAGCATAATTGGGTTGCCTTTGTAGCTGTTCAAGCTACATCCAGACAGGATTTCAAAAAAATATTCTTTTAATAAAAGAAAATACACAATAGTGAGAGCCGTATCGTAATAATAAATTGAAATACAGGAAGATTTCAGTAGGAACAAAAAGAAAAACTGATTTGAAAAGAAACTGACCGAGTGTGTCCCAGGCCCAATGGTGTACTTGACGGTTGAAAAGGGACCTTTCTGATCGTCGTCCGTGGCCAGGATATCGCCGAAGATTATCGTGCCCACCACAGTCGCCTGCAAAGTGCGTCGTTAACACATACCCAGTGAACAGCATTCAACAGATTGACTGTTTACACGTCGTTGAAAGAGATGGTACTCTATGTATTACATGGAGTTGGAGTTGAACTCCATGAAAGGTAACTTGGAACGAAAATAGGCCAAGTTCCATAGAGTATGAATTTAACTGCACATAATTACAGCTGCAACTGAAAGTAAACATTTCTCAAATAATGATAGAGTCAGCATTCGAATACCGCAAATGTCATAGCTGAATTGTGCAGCATTGTTTCCAATTTAGGCATTAGGTAAGAATATAGACTAAGACGAATTTCTGACTTACAGGCTGATCTTCCAAAACATTAAGATTTCCTATACTGCATATTAAGAATACAATAGAAATAGTAGAAATATTGATAGCAGCGCTTCAGTAACTCAGATTATCTCGCACCGAAAGAGAAGGGACCATTTAGTATAGACTTTGGAGAACGGGGAATCTATGCTCATAATGTGTTCCCACACAAACTCCCCTGCGCATAAAAGAGTAAGTTAAGGGGGAAGAGGACAAAAAAAGAAAGAATTATCAGTACTGAACTCTACTCAATATACAGTAATACAATGCTGAATTATCAGTAAAAGAGATCTGAAATTGGAAGGTAGCAAAGTAGGTATGAAAGATAAAAGTCCCTAAGGCTTAACTTATGCTGAGGTAATCTAATAGCGTCCCCTCAAGGACGCTAGTTCCCATAGTGGAACATACACAAAACTATTTAGCCTTACCCTACTACGTATGACTTATCCTATGCCCTGAGGGAAGAATATAATAAAATTAGTTGAAAATTTAGATCTGGGTCGGAATATTCCCCTCAGTAGCTACTTTTCATGTCAATTTACACTGACTGGTGGGAAAATTCCGACCTAGATCTGAAAATTTTATCAGTGCTAGCTAGAATTTTAAGGTTTACTTGAAATGCTTACAATCTTTTCACGTAAACCTCGAAATATTTCAGTTATCTTCATAAGAAAGTACAATACCTAATTTATGCGCACTGAGTCTTACAAAATTACATGAGGAGTTAAAATGTAATCATATTTGAGCTCGAGCAAAGATATTTATAGTTCTACATAATTTTACCCTACCTATCATATAAAAAACACGACGGGAAGAGGGCAACCAGAAAAAAGTAAAACCCTTAAGGAGGCGAGAAACTCGTAGTCATTAAACCTAAAGGCAACACTAAATTAAATACAAATGCAGAAACGTAGATGACATTTGAGAGGCTGATTTAGCAAAACTGAAAGTTAGCATTCATACTTGATGAATTTTACATTTTGCCCAAACAATGATGAATTCTGAAGAACATAAAAGTATCATCGTGAATACACAAACGATTTTTTGTACTATTTCGATAAGCAAGTAGCATTGGAGAAAGTAGCTATCAGTAATAGGCAATTTTTAATACATGGGTAGATCAAAGTCATTATTTCAGTTTATTAGTGGAACGTACTCGTTGAAGTTAGGTATTTGCGTCATAAACAGCTTCTCCCTTCCCCAAGTTCAAACACCACTGCCATATACTGGGTAACCACGAAACATGTACCCACTGACTTAAAAATTAATAATACTGTGTATCTATGATACAATATTACTCTGCGTTGAGTAGAGATAAAAACTAAATAAATAGATCACAATTAAACTCTTGTCGGGTATCATAGATACAAATGTTAAAATTTACATCATCGGATACATTTTTCGCAGACGCTCTGCGTAATCTTCCCACCTCGGAAATGTTGACTCTGTAGGGAGCCCCAACGAAGACGGGCGAGTTATCGTTCACATCCGTAACTCGGATGTTCACTGGGATGACGATCGTCTGCAGCGTGGTAATTACACGTTAATCAATGAAAGATAAAAATTCTGGTATAAAAGAAATGTTCCCTACCACGTTGCAATCAAGGTTTATTTCCGTCCTCACAAGTGTCGGCTGAAATTGACGCGCTTCAAAAGCTTTGTACCTTCGCCGCATTCACGTTGAATCAATTGACTGTAAATATCTAGTCAGTATTGTTCATAACATCAACGGTTTGCTATTGAAACACCGATATTATACATAATTGAGTGCCCTTATGTGAATACGAATACAAAGAACGAGCACTGTAATCACAGGAAAAATGTTTACAAATTCAAAGACTGGAAAAATCGACGTTTTTTAGACACTGCATACTTTTTGTATTTAAACATTTGTAAAGAACAATCGCATGAAATCCAAACGAGCGACAACAAAATTTAGTACGAAGTCATCATCGGCACAGTAAGCAGCACACACACACACGAACGAAAACTGTCAGAATTTTTCGATAAATAAAATAGGTACAAGAAAGTACTCACGGGATCCTTGACGCCCAGCTTCTTGCATATGACGTCCAAAGAGATGTGTGCCTGCCCAACCTTACCCTGAAAAAAAAATAATGTAACGAACTTTCCTGAAAACAATGCTTAGGAAAATGAAGACAGTATACATAAACCTAAAACTTTACCAGGGCTCAGAATGCAGATACGGTCCCCATACTCCAAGCAGACAAACCTGACGACTCTACATTTACAAAACAAGAAATTAAAACTTCTACGACCCTTCATTTCATCTTTCATTGATAAGAATCGGCGGCATCGCAAACTGTAGCATACCACTGCAGCAGATGGAGCATGAGACCAAGAGTGACTTTTCTCACCTCCTTATCAATACGGCCCGTGAGGATGAGGTCCTTGGAGTGGTCAGCGATCTGAACAGGCACGCCACGGTCCGCCAGCGTGAGGTGAATGTCGCCGTCTTCGCCAGGGTCGCCGCCGATCATCAATGAGCCTGAAAATGAGATCGTGGTTAACAAAAACCATTGAAAATGTACTGAAAATGATCAATGCCCTAAAATTGTAATAGAAAATAGGAAAACAGTCTGGTGTAGAACACCGAAAAACTACATACAGCACAAGAAACGATGTAGTTTGTTTTTCTTTTCAGATTGCTTCAACTGACGGTAGGCCGCCGATAATCTTGATAAATGGGAAGTAAAATGAGAATTAAAAAACAAATTTCACTCTTTTTTACAGTAAATTTATCTAGCAACTTGAAAAAAGAGAGGCTAAAGCAGCATCTCAGACGTGCGTATCTTATCCATTAAAACATCGGCGTATCAAAATTAAGCTAGCTGATTTATAATTAACAATGTGAGCGACGCAATTGGCTTCATTTCTAATGATCTGCGGCTACAAAAAGATCGGTTTTTGTCGACAATGTTTAGTATAAATAAGACTTTTAGACATTAAGTTCAGGTTTATTACCAACATAATGTTCCGAGGTTTTTGTACCTTTGTCGAAATGAAAAACGATAAGAAATTATCATAAAAAATCTTACGATACTGATATTTGCACAATAAAAGCTCATTACTGATCAACAGCATTGAGGAATAAAACGTCGAGGTTACAAATTACAGAAACACCTAAAAAATTGATTGAATATGTTCAACTGTTTTCCATTGTAAAGGCAAATCGGAAAACTTGACGGGGCTTAAAAGTTTCTTGACGTTCATGTATGAATGTGAGAGGAATCCATATTCCAATCGAGTTCTCCCGTTTCCACGTAGCTAAGTTGACAGTTCGATGTGTGAGGGACCTTGGTTGCAAAGTTGACAGTTCGATGTGTGAGGGACCTTGGTTGCAAAGTTGGTTGTTCTACGCATGAAGGCGATCGTTCTACCGATCTCAGTTGACTGTTTGATGGGTGAGTGACTTTAGTGGCAGAGAGATCACAAAATCCCAAATTGTAGAAAGTATCAAAAGTTCGACTGCGCGTAACAGAAAAAGTACACCCAAAATAAGAAAAGGCTTGTAGCAAATCGTACGAGCGCCAAGTTTACTTAACCCTCTCTTCGTATTTAAGCTATATGATACTCTTTTAACATCACGGTTATCCTTCTGATACAGAGAGAAAGCAGTAGCATACATTCGATGACATAGACAAAAGATGCATCCAGATAAGTGTTGATAATATATACGATGCATCCCCAACGAAGCTCGTGTAAAAGAACTTACAAATTGAAAAAACGATACCCCCAAAGACCTTACAACAGACACTTTACAATGAACAACGCTAAAACCCATGCCCTTTTGAATGAATAAAACGCAACAAAAAATTCCGCGAGGATAACAAACGAAGTGCCTATAACTCTGGGTCGGTACAATTCCCTTTCTGTAAACCTAATTCGTTTCCCATGAACGTCCAAGATAAAGAAGTTTTCCCCAGCCTGTTGCATCAGAGCCCCTACGCACCGATCACCGAGCCCACGGGCAGGCTCTCGTTGATGAAAAAGTTGGCGACAGACCCGCCCGGCTGGAGGAAGCAGCGGACGTCTTCGCCGGCGTCCGAGTCGGAGAACGCGTCCTCTGAAACACCGGCACTCATTGTAACGCAGCAAAATGGCGTGGATACATGTAGGGTAAAATCATGTTATGTAGAAACACGCAATGTAGAAACATGTAATGAGGAACCCCTTAATGTAGAATCATGTAATGTAGAAACATGCAATGTAGAAACATGCAATGTAGAAACATGCAATGTAGAAGCATGCAATGTAAAAACGTGAGAAGCAATCATAACGGCAAGGAATGCTTGGCTTTAATTAATACAATAGTACTAGTGCGACGGTTGTCTTTTTGAAACACAGTCGCTCGAGGTGCGTACAAAGCCAAGATAACAGACTCGAAATAATGTACACCAGCTTGAAATATTCTACACTGCAGAGTAGAATACTTCAAACTAAATTACAGTGTTAGGAATGGACCGTGACACGCAAAATACTCGATTAATCGAACAGCGTGTCGATTTCGATAAGACCATGATAGGACCATAGGTGTATGCTTATCGACATGTGAAAGGGAGGCGAACGGATGAGATACATTTGCCATGTCTTCTAACTCAAGCAATGCTCAACCTAACGTCCATAGTTATTCGAGTAATGATATACTGTACGAGTAGAAGGCGTTTTTGAACGCCTAGTCATAACTTGCTTACCCTTAGTCTTCTTTTAGCAAAGCATAATGCAATCGCACAAACTGATTAGCATTTGCTAGAATATGAAAATATTTGTCACTATGACCATCAAAACAAGACTATTTAGCTACGACTTTGGCACGCTAACGACAGTCTACATAAATGTCCGGTACATTGGGGAGTAATAAGCGGATCATGACCTGATCATGACCTAGCGTCCACACCGGATACCCGCGCAGCACAACATGATTTCCCATATTTCTGGTAACGACATGAACTCCCTTATTTCTGGTAACGAGAAGAAACGTACAGCTACAGACCGCAATTCGTTCTACTTCGAGCACAAGTCTGTTGAGGATGAATTATTCAACACGGGAACTCTTCAACACCCTTGAGTTCAAATTCGCTATGCTCTTCACCGAATTCAGAAGAAGAATTAGCTTAGTTTTCGAGCCCAAGCGTGTTGAAGAAGAATTCGTCAAATTAAATTTATTGCCTCTGTTCAGTTCTTCCCTATCACATCCGAATGTTTTTCATTGGAATCTCGATGCATATTACGAAGGGAGTCAGCCCAGCACGTGATACTGTGTCACGTGATCAACTTGAGGGTAGTTTTGAGACCCGCACGCGCAGTTTTCAGAAATTTTTGAGACTATCGCCAACATTTCCCTAGTGACAAAACTGAATTCGGATTAGTTTAATTTCTATATGGATTGATAAGAACAATTCGTCGTACGTCGAGTATCACCAGCCGGATGCTGGCACTCATAAATTCCCGGTCACGCAACGGCAACATGAAGTGGAGGCGCCATTAGCACACAGAGAGTCAGGTCGTCCTCACATGACTGTGCTACGCTCATGCTGCATCACGCTTCCCTATTTATTATTCCAAGTCACGCGGGCCGAGTTCAAGAAGGCGCTAAACAATTGAGAAAATACACGAGAGTTGCACGTAATACTTTTCTCACTGGCCACAATCGAAGGCACCTCGTACATCCTGTTCAATAAACACTGGATGGCGAGACGTACACACAAGCTACTGAAAATTCATTCTAATGTACCTTTTCCTTCCCTTTCCGTAATTGCAATTCTGTTTTATTATTACATTAATATCTTAAGACAATTCAAATCAGTCGCATTCTGGAGAATGTTTTTTCACGTAGTCCGATCAGAATAACAATGAAGGTAAAGCTGTCTCCTGTACCAGATGTAACAATGCAAATTATATGTTAGCAATTCTCTTCTGATTTGAAAGTGGTGGAATAACACAAATCGGCACACACGTGGTTCACTGGTCCTCCCTGGGCTGCCATTCATACATCTCGACCGTTCTGGAGTGCAAGCAGCTCACAAATTTAATACTAGTTGTATGTCTCAATTATTGGTTTAGCCATTATCAATCAACGCATGGCCAAGATCTTAACTTGTTCATAATCTAGATTGCCAACAATCTAGATTTCAATTACCTCTGCAGTGTCGAAAAATGTACTTTGTTGCGATTACCGCATCCATTACTACATCTCACATGTATTATTCTCTCATGGGATTTCGTATCACCATTCTAACCAACCTTCCTCTCTCTGAATGACCGAACAGTGTTTTGAGAGCCTCACGAGTCCGAGGCACCCTATTTCTTTCTCACTCGAATTAGAACTTGACTTTGGAATCTATTCACTCGCCAATTCTCTAGCTACGAGATCTTGGTGTGAAATTGTATGCGAAATTTTAGAGCTACAGGTGAATGGACGAATTGTAAAGCTTTTGTGAGAATGGAACTCGTCCAGCCCAGTAAGCATCTATTGAGTCGGCTTACTATAGAACTCGAATTAGATATTAGTCATCAATGGAGTTATTTTGTGGAAAATTCGTGACGTTTCAGTAAAAATCAAGAACGAGATCAGCTGTAACTGAAATCAGAAACTGAGAACATTTATTTGTATCAATCCCTAAAAGTTCAGAAAGCTACGTGATCACGTGATATGGCATCATGCGCTGAGAAGACTCTCTTCGGGATCTGCACAAAGATTTTTACTGAAAATACCTGATCACAAAACTCAGATCTGTCTGAGTACCATCAAGGTTGTTCGACGATAAAGTCGTTAAGTGGCCATCAAAGGTTAAGTTGCTTCAGTCTAAAAGCTAAACACTCACACCACAAACACTGTTCTGCGCTTCTGTTCTCTGTTGTTTAACGTTTCAAGATTTATTCACGAAATTCAAACCCTTGATAAGTAACAAAAAACAAGTTGCTAAGAATTGAAAAAGCGGTAAATAAAACTTCGCTCTCAATGAACATTAACACATTGAATGCACACTGACTAATTTTCCGCGGAATGACAAAGCCTTGAATGGCTTTAGAAAGTTTTAACCGCTCAACCATAGCACAATAAACAAAGCTCGTAAACGCTCAAATGCCTCAAGGTCCATTGTATAATTCAAAACCATGAAACTAAAACACGACTTGAAGGCAGTTTTGAAGAAATACTTTCATTCGGAACCGAAAGAGTCCAGTGAGTGTCATAGAAGCCATCAACGCTTCAAGGAACAGAAGTCACTGGAACTTTCGTTATCTTAGTCTTAGAAATATTTTGTTAGTTCTATGATTAACACTATAATTTGAAAAATACGGTATTTTGTATTAACTAAGATATTACAACAGAAACAAAGTTACATAAAGAGACTGATTTAATAAGCATGAAATGGATATTTATCTCAATTTTAAATTGTGGTACACATAAGTGCTACGATCGATAAAAAAGTCAGCTAACTGCGAGCACGTAACAGTAGAACCATCAGTAGTAGTAGAAGTAAAAGTGGTGGTAGTATAGCAGGAGTAGTGATGGAGGTTTATAGATGGCAGCGCTTCGGGAGCTCAGACTATGACGCACCGAAAGAGAAGGAATCATTTAGTACGGACTGCAGAAAACGGAGAATCTATGCACAAGGTGTGTTCCCACGCAGGATCCCTTGCGTATAGAAACAGCAAGTCAAGAATGCATAGAGAAAAAAGACAATGAAGAGATAGCAAAGAGGGTGTGGAAATTGAAAGAAGGGTAGTGGGCACGAATTATGGGAGTCCCGAAAGCCTATCTATAGCTGAGGTAACCTATCCGTGCCCCTCTGGGGTAGCCTGTCCCCGTAACACAGGATAGACAAATATCCCCATTCTAACCAGCCTTCCTCTCTCTGAATGACAGAAGTGTTTTGAGAGCCTATTGCCTATCCTATGCCCACTAAGGGGCTGCGGGCACGTACGTTTTGTACCTAACCCCGTACCTAAAGTCTCTTACTACGACTTTTACAATCCAGGTTGGTTTCACAATTTATAAAGAGAAATTTTTCTCATCGTTAATGCAAGTAATGTGAATATGATACAGTTAAAGGACGTAGCAAAAACTATCAAAATGCAAAAAATAACGTTAAAAGTTTCAAACATCCTACGCATAAGATCTTCAAGTACGCTTACGTAATTAATGAATTCGGAACATTTCAAAAATTAGGCATTCTTCATAACCCATAAAACATTTTGAGGGGCCGAATGTAAGTACTATGAATTCATTATTTGCGTAAAAATCACAGCTCATTATCTTTGCAAATGAACAGGATAATTTTCCTACCGCATGATGGCGGAGAATTTATATGTCCACCATTTCGACTGCATAAATTCTGTTCGCAAAAAATAGCATGCGTCCTCGCCTGGCAGATGCTGAAACATTTTCAAAAGTTATACTCTATGTAGAGCAATTTCAGTATCTGATTTCATTTTGCATTAATGGGGACAAAATGGATTTCTGGTCAAATTTTATTTTATTCAATGGCATGAAAATTTGATAAAATACGTCATTAATAATATTCCACACTCTATTATTGAAAAAAACGTAACGCTGTGATGTAAAACCCCAAAAATATTCAATTAAAAACTTCGATAAACAGAAGTTCCGTTGCTTGCCCTACGTAAGCCAAGTTACAGGCGGCTGTTAAAAACAAAACTATCATTAACTGAATGTCAAAGTCGCCATCAACAGACACAACAGGCATGAGAGATTCCGCCTGTACTAACTGCTAACCATTACGACACTTAGGAATGAAATTTCTCACCTTGGCTCGAGACGAGCGATGGAAGCAAAACGAATAAAAACATAAATTGTAGGGCGGTTATCTTGGAGACAGAGTCGCGTCTCTCCAGCATTTTCGCTGAGTGCAACCCTCGGGATGGTCCGGAACGAATGGCACGTTGTCGGGAGCAAAGTTCCATAAAACTATTCATGAACGTTGAGATTTTTTCTAGAATGCGGCAATGGAACAGTGGTACTTTTTGTAGTCGCTGCATTGCTGAGCAGACAGTGACATCCAGGCTGCGACCCTTGTGAGAAGCCCAGGAATCCGGAGGCGCGACTAACTCAGAGTATTCGTTATATTTATTGGTGTCTAATGAACTATCGGCTTGCAATGACGAGGAATAAATCGAGTGTGTTCTATTTACACGAGTCGTCGAGCCAATGTGAAAATTTGTTTCACATTTACGGGACGCTAACCGTCTTGGTTTCATACCACAGTTCGCACACATCGGAAAAGAGTATTCCTCGGCCATGCTCGACCCGAGGCTTTCTGTCATTGTTTGTGGATAATTTTGACACGAAGTTTTCATAGTAGCAAATAAATACCAGAATTTTTGTGCACGGAATCTTTGCCCGTTTTACAAGAGGGTAACATGTTTTTCACTTTCAAAAGGAACGCTCACTTGTGACGATGCGCGGTTTCAGAGCCATAACAAATGCCCAAAATCAGCGGCTTTTTCATTTCCAAGACGCAACACAGATGCTCAAAAAATAATTCCGCGAGTCAAAGATACACTTGAACAAGAAATGGCGTGAAGGAAGGCTTTCCTTATTCGATTTGCGAAATTGAAGCACCGTTCACAAGAGGGATTAACAACTTCGGTCGGAAGTAATCGACGTTCACCGTTCGCTGCACAAATTCAAAGCGAAGAAATTCTCTGAGAAAAGTTCGGAAATTAGAAAGATGTCCTGGGCCTCGATCGTAGAGCGGATTTTTCGGGTTTGAGGTGGTAGAATTTCCGCTAGGGTGCCTCCCCGATGTCCCTGAAATAAAAAGAAAAAATGCAAGCCATAAGTGATGGAAAACTTTAAAAAAACTAAAACTTGCATCTCAAGCAATAATTAGAGTAAAAAAATGAATACCTAATTAATATAAAGGATACATGAACACGGAAGTAGAATAAAAAATATAACCATAAATCAATGGAAAGTTAGGGATGGAAAAAATAAATAAGAGATACGAATCGCTCATCAATGTGCGCTAGAATACACAAGAAACTAAATCATTCGACAGGTAATGAACATTGGAAAGATTGCATAAGAGACAAGTAATATCTATGGAGGGTGTCCATTTAATTGAAATTAAGGAAAATATACTCTAAGTATTACGTTCACGAACACGTTCCGTATGAAATACGAAATGCTAATTTATTACACAATAAATTTTGAAAATACTTGTTTGAGGTGCATAGTCATTGAAAGTGAAATCGGAGGGGATTTAAATCTACAAATTCAGGTTCAATAAAGTTACCATTTCTTAAATACACCCATGCTGTTACTGAGAAGCCGATGCACAATAAAATCTACCATGAGAAAATAATCAGAGTATCAGACTCCAAGAAAAGTCATTCGCACGAATAATTTTAGTCGATTGAAATACTGCGGTACATGAGTGTACAACCTAGAATAAATGCATTGTAGTACAGCATTGCAGTGCGGAAGTGATCACGCACAAACTTTCCAACTACTGACACCTTCAGTAATAATGTCTCTAAAGATTAATTTTCACAATCGCGCGCTGTTAGAGTTTCATATGAAGTCTTGCATTGCGAAAGTTAACCTACACCCACTAATGGCTCGGCTGGATGAATGCCCTCAGACATTCTCATCTTCTGGCCAAACCTTGTTCGAAATGTTTTCTCAGTGTAACCATACATTTTTTTGGAGCGAAAAACTACACCAACGAGAAAGACTTTCGAGGGTGTGTAATCAAGGTTTGATCGAATATGCTGGAAGAGCAGCTCATTGACAGCTAAAAATATAGTAAATTCGAAAAAACTTGTTGCAAGGCAGTCTGTTCCGGTATTCCTAGAGCATATCACTAGCTTCAACTCTAACATCTAATTCGCATATCAATTTATAAAACGAAATTTTCCATTATTCTATCACTAACAACAGTAAAAATTTAATGCTTGAACGAAATTATAGGCCTAGCAATTTAAAACGACTCATCAACACACTGAAAAAATTGTGTCAAAGAAATTATAGTACTCCCAGTTTGCTTGTCAATCGAGCAATAATACGAAACTTCAAAATTTGCCGACTCAAAATAAATAATATGAATTACCAGCAAGTGATAACGGATGAAAGAACAGTAATTTTGTGCATACCTTGAGTTCTGTTTAACTAGTATACTAGCTCTAGGTACTTAAAGAAGTATGCCAACATTTTTGTTCATAGACCATTTCATAGAAGATATATAAAAGAAAGCTACAATTAAAAACTAACAATTATTTTGAGTCACACAATGAGATGAATATTAGGAAAAATGAATAGAAGCATTTTATAAGCAAAAGAGGGTATCAGATTAATGGAATAAAAAATCTTTGATTAACGATGTCGTTTTTATTGAACCAAAAACTATAGAATGCCAATCTATTTCTAGCCGTTGAAACGGCAGAACAAGGCAATAAAAAAACGTGAAAATATTGAAGATGCAGCAACGTTCCAGCTACGACTCAAGCAGCACGCAAAGGGCGGTACTCAATCGTCTGCACTGTGGCTGAATTAATAGGAGTTGTCCTCTTATTTCACGCACCCGCGGCCATAAGAGCTGAGGTAATCGCCTGCAGTACCTGGAGGTGGCAGAATTATTACTCGAGTCTTCCATGAGCCTAGGTCCGTAAACGCTTCACAATTTTGAACCGGGGATATTAATAAGACCTCAATATCAAATGATTGAACTTCAATATATCTATGGAAGTAGCTACGTAAGGATAATCCAAGACGCAAAACACGAAAATGAACGTTCACTGTTGTGATTTCTAGTGCATTAGCAAATGAATGATACCTACAATGACGAGTCGAAACGGAAAGTTATTGAGAGCGAGAGAAGAAATGCAGTTTGTTTCTTTCTCCAATTTTTGCTTCCCGCGGAACTCCCATGGCACAGGAGAAGCGTTGGATTAGCATTGAAAGGTCACTGACACTGCGGCCGAACGGATCTTGAAAAGCATAGAGCGGTCAATCACACCTTTCCATCAGGCCGTGCAGTAGAGGTAATGAATTTTGCTCAGTCGGTAATTTTTAAACTTTCCAATCATTCAGAGTATTTTACCGTCCCCTATTAATAAAAATTATGAACGGTCAAGTATTTCGATATGTCGAAGGATTCCAAATACATTCAACGCGTAACGAAAGTAACTGCACAAAAATATTATACTTGGCCAACTACAATGCTGAAATACGAAATCATGACCTTCAAAAACTCGTTGAAACGTTTTTTTATTATTGCAATGAGCTTGATACAAACGGATTCCCAGATGTTGCGGTGGTGAGACTATTTGTTTTTCTCATTCTAAAGCATTTTATACATTTTATTCAATTTCGGAATGAAAGACGGACAGTTTTTAGCAGTTGCAGACACAAGAGTTCCCATTTGTTCTTTTGTCGGAGGGCTGGAGCGGCGTTGATGTTTATCGTCGTCTAATTAGACCCTCCCACTGAGATCTGTCGAGAACAGGGCGACCAGAGGGCGTCAATGAAAGACGACGCTTTTTTCCTGTATGACACAGCGCTTATGCAATAATTTCTCTCCGGAGCGAGATAATAGGAATGCAAAGGTCGTAAACATCAGCATGAGTGAACGAAGGATACGCTCATTTTCTTACGAGAAAAGTGAGCATTGAACGCACTCTCCCGTGAGCCACGCTTCGGGAAACAAAGAAACTCGCTGGCAATCACTCGCTGCATTTCGAAAAGAAATTTTTCACTCGCGCAGTGTAAACGCCCTAAAGAAAATTGAAATTACACGCGTACTCGGCACTGCTGAAAGAATAAATAAGAACAGTCCCTGGGATACGCAACTGAAGGACAGCAATTCGGAAAATTTGTCCTCTTTAAATGCGTTGGTGAGAAAAGAACATCCAGTAAATCAGTGAAACGAAAATCGTTAGACGATTGCGCGATTCGTCCAATCATTGCGTCTTGGAGTGAAATGATTGGCATTCTGCACTGTCCATGCTCCTATAGCTGTATTTATACAGGGTGTAAGGGAAAAAGAGGTACAAAATTTCACTTCAACCATAAGTTGCAAACTGAACACTTCTACCTCATTTAAATTTTTGAAGAAAAAATCGTTTTTTGAGATATAAGCTGTTTAATACTTGAAGGGAGGAAATTGGGAAATAAAATTTCCTACAAATAACTTTTGCAAATACTAGAACATTGAGGAGATAGTTCACCTTTTGATGCGAATGTACTAGTTGATCGTGATAATTTGAACAAGAATCAACCAATAACAACCTTCACACAGAATATTCACAAATGAATGCAATAAACTTAAAAATCGAAACTGTTATCGCCATGACGATCATTAAAATCATTACGACCCAAAAGGAAAATTATTATGCGTAGTGAGAAATTTCGAAAAAATGAATGAATAAAATATCGACACAAAAATTACATTCATTTCAGTGTAAAACATTGAATCGATGATGAGAAAAACGTTTCTTATCAACCGGTATAAGCCATACATAGCTGCGTTTCTCCTTTCATTTTATCGTCCGCATCGTAACTACCAACGATTTCAAACCGACACAAAACACAACTAATCGCGGACATTTTCTTGGGTCTCGTTAATTAAGCGATGCACCAGGTGCGACCGCCACGGTCACCTGGAACACTGCAGTTTCAGGGGCCGGCGTGGCAGAAAACTCGACTCGCTTTAAAAAGCGCCAACGCCTCGAGAAAGAAGCGGACACCGCAAGGCGCGCCATCCGTAGTTAAAACTCTCGGAGAGCGCGGTCGTCAGAGACAAACATGCACTTAAGCGTAGCATTCCAGGCGACGCTGAGCCTACTCTCGTTACGTTTTCTAGTTAATTTAATTCTATCGGTCATCCATAGACGAGCACGAGACTGGTTTTCCTAGAGGAATAGCGTTTAGGTTCCAGCTAACTGAGGATTAAAGGCTGGCTCGGCCTAGACAAGTGATGAAATTAATGAGGGAAGAAGTAAAATCATCAGGCATCCTGAGGAATTCTATTCGTTACCTACTCTTTACGAGGAAGATTTGAACGTTGTATCACTTACACAATTGTCTCCAGCTACCACACTCTTTGTCTGGAGTAGTGTCAGCATAGATGTTCACAAGGCAAATGGCCTAAGCAGTTCATAATAAAAACTAAAAATAACAAACAGTGGTGATGTTTTTTCATTACTTCAACGAGGAAATAAAAGACTGTCTCATTTGTACAGTCTCTTTCCATCTCAAATTACTTGATCTAGCGGTCTATAAGCTTTTGCATTCGCATCACACAACCACAGCTACGCCCCCGCTTCGTGTACACCATTCGTGAGGGAACGATATGGACAGCGTTAGAACGAGGAGGAATTCCATTCAGTAACATGCAGGCAAGTGAAGGCGTCAGTAAATTGGAGTAAGCGATTGAGCCAAGATTTTCGGCCGCTCATAGCGGGGTAAAATCTGATATACAATAGATAATAACTTGGCTCTATAGTTCGCATGTAAGTATGGTAAGTATGGTGTGTAATTGTGTATGTATAAATAAATATATTCTCTTCCCAGTTCAATTTTGTGCCAGGGCTTCTACAAGTACCTACAATTTTGGCTTCCCAAAGACAGACCGCCGCCGGGTAGTTGATTATAGTGGGGAAGAAAATTTAAACTGGGTTGGGTGGCTTATAATTTTCGCACCAATATTTACACAGAAACAAAGGAAGGAACGGTGTCAGAGTTCCAGTGGACGCCCTCACCCTAATAAGACGGGAAAAGTTCGAAGCGCTTGCACCCCAAGACACAGCGGGGTTGAACCCCAAAACTCGGAGAGGATACGATAAAAGAAATTGATTGAATAATTAAAATTTATTGATATACTTGGTATAACACTAGACGCTCTGCGCCAGACAGATGAAAACGACATAAATAGGTTTTGAGCAATCGCCGCTCTAAGTTTGGCAACATCGAGATTGTCGCCTACGAACATATCAATGTGCGTTTGGTCTCACTTTGTACGGTAACCACTCTAGGATATATTTAAATGCATAAAATTCAAGACGATAACAGTAAGATTAAACGGATATTCAAGTCGCTGACGTCTGCGCCAGTCTGGCATGTCACATATGAAACAACATTAAAAAAATGGATATGTGCAAGATCTCTGAAATTTATGAATAACATAAAAACCCTGCCCTTCCTCTGAAGTCTGAAACCCTTTCAACTGCCAGTCATTAATCACGCAAAATTTATCAGTTTCAAAATAAAACGAGGGCATGATATTCAAATTTGAGAGGTATTTTCTGATTGAACGAATGTAAATGAAACGATACCTATTATAATTATCATTGCGTTGTGATAACACAAGCGTAGCAGGTAAGTTCAGAATTAATATCAAATGTTTGAAATAAATAGAACATTAAAAGTTCATTTAGGTTGAGAGAAGATAGAAAGCAGTCACTACAGTATATGTACAGCATAATAATATCTCCCTTGACCACAGCATTTTGAATATGAAAGCTATGCATAAGTTGAGTTGAAATATTACATGGAACTCGTAGGGATAACAGCAGTTGAGCACGTACTACAGCATCAGTATTACTACTTGTCTGCAAGTTCGTCCAGATTCATGAAACTTGCGATATGTTTCTACAGGAATTAGCACAGTGAGGTGCCATCGGCCTCAACATCTCCTGTTCAGCCCACAACATCCCCAACTTCAGCCCGGTTTCAGGCCTCAGCCCGAAAAACCCCAGGTCTCAGCCCGATTTCGGGTTTTCGTCCGTACGGTCCTTGGTTTCAGCCCGCTTTTTCGTCTCGGCCCATAAAATCCCGGATCTCAGTCTGATCTCATAGACACTCGGGTAGCCCCCATGGGTTTAACTATCACGTGCTCACGACGGGCACGGCGAACACTCGAATTTATTGAAGACTAAACGAAGTTCCTGATTTATAAGACCCTAAATCAAAAGTCCCGAAATAATAACAGGCCCAGGCGCGCACTGACCGCTCCCGCCCTCTCTCCTGGAGTTCGCTGTAGTGCGAGGAAAATGAATTATTCTAAAGGGCAACCGGTGTCAGCGTGAGAGCCGTCGCAGATAATGTGAACTTAATTTTCAGTACAGTGTGCGTTACAAGTAAAATATGATAGTCTCAATTCCATACAAAAAATTAAATCAGGTAGAAAATTCTCCAAAAGTAATAACCTTGAACCACCGTAATGAAGTACATACTCACGACAAAATTTGACACAGGTACAAACTCAGAATCGCGATCCATGAGCTTAAAAATTCACACGTTTTAGCGTGCACCCTCAGCCACCTTTATTTCATTTCTAAACAAATTATGTATACAATTTCCTGACCAATTTGAGCTTATGCATGGGAATGACACACTAAACAGTGATGTAAATCCTTCATCCATATCACTAGCATTGTGAGCTTACATATCAGCATTAGGAAAACAACCCGTCATAGAGCCTAGTAATATCTTTATAGAAAGAAAAATAGCTTATAGCGATAAACGAAATTGTCATCTCAGGCATTTTTTTCAGTTTCTCGACATGGTGTGAACGAATTAAGAGTCTGTACAACGATCATTTTTAAACGCACAATAACAAATTCCGTCGATAGCGTCGAGACTTCGGGAGCAATAGCGGAACTAACAAAAACATAATTACGTTATTTCCGCATCATCAATTTCCACTTCGCTGAAAACGCAAGGTTCCAGATGAGCACGAAAAACAGTACTTGCCACTTCAAAAATTCATACGCTCATATCATATGAAAAATTTGACTTAAGTCTCCTAACAGCATCAATAATAACAACAAGACAGACAACACCGAGAGCAGACATAAATCGCCCTTGGATCATGACCATGCGCGACACTATCGATACACTCCATAAAGCTTCACGTTCGTCTAAAAGATGAAATTGAAGTGCATGACACGCAAGAAAGCTAACCGTTAGAAAACAAAAAAAGGCTAGATTGAACAAAACAAGGCTGCAAAAACCAAGGCAACCGGATAAATTTTTTCCGGAGTGAGTTGACTCAAAAGTTTGACGGTCAGAGATTTACTGTGGTCACTTAGTCTAGCGAGACGAGACGTATTTGTCACGGTGATCAGAGCAAGAAGTGAGCCTTAGGCATCGTTCGCTGCACAGTTATGTTGTACTTAATAAATCACGGCGAAAAGGGGAAAACGAGAATAAAGATACAAAATCGACAGAAAATGAAATAAAGAATTACTGATATATTGACGAGTGAACTATTTTAACTAATTCCCGTAAGCTTCTATGGCCACTAAATATTCTTCGATGAACTTCAACACGCTTAAATATGAAGGATATTTTGCACATCCAGAACAGCGACTCCTTATAGCAACATTATCGTGAGAAATCATTACAATTAGCTACTGAATAGAATGAATTAATATGCACCAAGGTACCTTGTCGCCTCTGGAGCAAACAACATCAGTTCTTCCTGTTTATATGGATCTAAAAATCCCCTCAATTTTCGTATGGGATCAGCATGTTTTCGTACCAGGTAAATCCAGTCATGTATCGCTACACCCATTTGGTCAGTAAAGGGTCAATACGGCAATTCGTTTTCTCATCAAAAGCAAGAAAATCGCTACTACACATTCCTAATTGTTTGAGCTAGATCTGTCATACTCGTATGTAGTTATCAAATGCTAAGCAACAAATATATTTTCAACTAGTGTTAGAACACGAGTTCCTATCAGTACGTAACACATACTTTTCTCCCATAGGGTAAGGAGGAAACTACTAACTAAATAGTGAACGGCTTCCCACCACGATCCCTACACCACCACCACATTACAGGAGAATAATTCTGTTCTCTACGTAAAATGCACTACAAGGACACCTAGGGACTACGGAATAAAATCACAGGTCATCATTAAATACAATAATTACAATTGAATAGTTGGAAATGAAATAATCATACAGAGCTCCTCGTTCAACCGGTGGAAACTTTGACTTCGAGTTAGAAATTGTTCGTTTCAGCTAATATCTTTCAAAACCAGCGCAGTAACACTTCAGTCAGTCCTTGTGGCCACAACCGCAAAGGAAGTGGGCAGCACTATTTTCCTCTACTACAGCAGAAGTTCTTATCTTTTTATTCAATTACTTTCAGATAAAATCTAATTCAACTAGAGATAAAGTCGAATTCAACTCGAGACAAATTCGTTTGACTGCCAAAAGCCCAACGTTAACGCTGACAAGATACGACGCATTTAGTTTTAATCTACGCTTTACAAGTGTCTCGAGAGACGTACATTTCTTCCGGGTCCTGCTGAAAAATTTTTGGGGGAACAAAATGAGTTAATATCTATAAGTATTGCAAGTATTCGGACCGTGTGAATCTTGATGTTTTAAGCTAATTAATGGCATACTTAAATAACCGAAGGTCGCATTTTTGTAAAAAAAGAAAAAAAAACACTCGCAAAAATCAAGCTGCCTATATTGGCAACAGAATAACGCATACCTTCTAGAAAGTCATTTATCCTTTTTCTTTTAGGGAGTATAAAAAATAACACACCACATCTAACTACTCAGTACATTTAGATCTCCAGTCAATTCAAATCCCCTCAACTCATTTTTTACTCCTTTTTCATCAAGACTTAGATTATCAATGAGTCCGTTCGAAGCCGGTCGGTTAACTTCGAAAGCTGCATGCATCGCTGCTTGAGAACAGTCTTCGGCGCGAACTCGGCACTGCACGTCATAATGTGAGCATAAATTCGGTGGGGTTTGTCAACGTCGGCCATGAAGATAAGACCTTAAGACCGTAAAGCTTCAGTTTTATAGATCGTTACAGGCAGCCGACTCGACATCGATAGGCGGATTGCTGAGATATGAAACATTCGGTTCCGTGCGGACTGCAAAACACACTTCTGATTTTGCAAATTTCAATAATGCTGTGCTATTTCAAACTGAAAATCCAAGCTTTGGTCTATTTATTTTTTCGTCAGTATGTAACTGAGTCGCATTTGCGACTCAATGTAACAGAAGTTATTCGAAAAATATTCCAACCCTCTGGATAATGCTAGGAAATGAAAACACATTCTTGTTCAATCCCCTTCATATTTCTTTCACGCAGTTAAGTGCCCTACACTCGCACTATTTGTTATGTATTGATGGCAAATTCTATGAGCATTTATTGCTCACAGTATAATTCATCCAATGGATACAGATGCTAAGTTTTCACATGCATTATTACAAGTTCAAATTGATTCAATTACAAATTTTCTTGCAGACCGCCTTCGGAAGGCAAGCGACTGTTGAAAAAGACTTTAGGAGCAGGCAAGCGTCTCTACATGAAATAAAATTACAATGCTTTGAAATGGGTCTAAATTCGATACAACTAAAGAGACAACGCCTACTATGTACTCGCATATCTCCAAATAGTTTTCTAGTGTCGGTAAATATGAAGTTATACCTAAACTAGTTTTTACAGATGAGGAATTTGAATTGTTAAAAAGTCATAATATCGGTCGGTGTGGTAACACTAGAAAATTTAACTGATAACTCTAAGTTTAAACTTCTAGAAAGTGAGCTTTTGACACAATCGATAACTTATATAGGTATTCTGGGTGGCTATTCCCAATATATTTATTGTAAAAGTTCCGAGTATCAAGAACTTTCTAACATTATTGAGTTGGCATAGCCGAGTCTTGGTAATTTCTAACGATCTTTATAGATCACGCTTATGATCTGTCAGAGTCTGGGTATGTCAAGCAGATATGATAATAGGCCCCTGTAGGCTTACCTGAACATAAGTGCCTCTATTTTACAGATTACAAAAGATGCGCGAGGGAATACATAAGGAATGATTAACATGAATCTAAATTCATAAAAAAGGAATCAATTGACCAAAGGCTTTAAATTTGATTTGCTCCTCCTATCAAAGAAGGCTTGCACCTACTTGTGACAGCTCGAACAAATAATACAACTCCTGTTACCGGACAACGTAAATCTGCGGAACGAATTGAACTACAGGAAAATCAACCCCCGTTGAATTCCTTGAACAGAAATTTTTTTTTCAGTACATTTTAGAATGTGCAGCTCCTAGAAAAGCTCGCACCAATGCGCCAGACGCTCCAGTAGCGACGACCTTCTCGTGAATGACCCGCGTCGTGCACAATTATCACCGACAATGGCTGCTACAGGATACGGAGTCCAGGAAGCCAAAAATCTATCCGCTGAATTTGAATAAAGTTTGGGACACTGGATTTTAGCACCCTAATGCTGGACAACTTAAAGCTTGTATATTTGTTAACAACTAAAATCTCAGTAGTTTGCGTAACGACCATCATGATTCTTCCTACGTTTTAAGAAAACTCATACTCACAAATTTATCTCATTTTGAACTGTCATATTTAAAACGCATGCAAATTGAAATTATAGAAGAAACAGGAGCAGAAGAATGATAAAATCAATTGAAACAGCAAGTTTAGACCACTGAATTCGAAGCATCAGCCTACTCATGTTGCTGGCCAGCCCTCTGATGAACATCATACCTGTCTCGTGCAGGGAGACCGTGGGGCTCGTCTGCAACATATAGACGTACCGTAACTTACTTCAACTTATGGGGTACCATGACCTAACTTATCTGATGGGGGTACCATGACCTAACTCACCTTATGGGGGTACCATAACCTAACTCACCTTATGGGGGTACCATAACCTAACTCACCTTATGGGCTTACCATAACCTAACTCACCTTATGAGCGTACCATAACCTAATTCACCTTATGGGGGTACCATAACCTAACTCACCTTATGGGCTCACCATAACCTAACTCACCTTATGGGCTCACCATAACCTAATTCACCTTTTGGGCGTACCATAACCTAACACCTTATGAGCGCACCATAACCTAAGTCGTGGGTGTACGTACCATGAATTAACTCACCACAACCATCTCACCGTTACAACCGCGAACGGTCGCGGTGAGCAAACGCCACGTCACTATGAAGCTGCTCTGACCCCAGAACAGTGCTTCCTTGTGGCCTTTCATGCAAAATAAATTACAGTCTGGCGTAAGCCCAGCATTCCCATACTCTACATTCGTCCCTGAATACAAATTAGAATCGCTCGTTTGTACTGAATAACCTTTAATTATTCAATTACATGTCATGCTACCTCGCTCAACGCTAGAGCACATATAATTAACTTCGAATTACTCTCATAATTAAAACTTGCGTATCTGCAATTGACAGCTCGTCTTGTCCACGACTTGCTTAACAACCGCCACATGATATGCAGGACTCCTCTGAAGGAGTTTAAATTTCACCTTCTCTTGAGGGTCAAGATCGAAAAACGTACTTGAGCTTCTCCATTTACAATTTTGGATAGCCAGGAGAATGTCCTATAGAAGAATGTCTTTTAGAAGATCACTAACTTTGAATTTGGGTTAGAGCGATAAAAACAGAAAATAGGGAGACTTCAACTCTCCATAGATAACAATCCTTCTAAGAGCAGTTGCAAAATTTGAGGAAAATCATGTTGGTTTCGATTACAAGTTACCAGGTTTTTGGGAGTATCTCACAATGATTCATGCTTCACGTTTTGTACACGGTGGATACTGTACAAACCTGGCCGTGCACACAACAGACGTAGCAGATGAAGCCTACATTGATATCCGAATGCAACAGGGGGAAGCCAAAAACGTTCACGCAGCAGTAAATGAAAATGCGTTGGAAGATCAAATGCGTCCTCTTGAAATGAAAGGTGAGAGAAACTTCTTCGACGTGACCAAAGCGGCTCCATGCCACTTGATATCGCTTATCGAGGTGATCAAATAGTGAGGAGCGAGCACTTCTGAGGCACGCTCCGCTGCTTAGGTTGATGTTGCGAGCATCGAGCCGCTAGAAATCGAAGCTTGTTTTCATTCTCAAGTCATGGCTTTAAAATCAAGCCGAAACAAGGCATTAGATGCGATAGCTGTTGACGACGACTGCGCTTCCACGAGCTGAAAGAAAACCACGATCGATGTCCAGTAAGCGAAGTGCAAGTAGCGCTGAGAGAATAAGCAGATATTCATACCGTACATTTACAATACGAAAACTTGAGTCAATTCCAATCTCGGAAATGCGAAATATATACATATTACTTCTGCGTACTGTTTGGAAAAAATACACAAAATCGTCGAATAATTTGACTATGTGGTGACTTTTCATATGTTTACTACGATCATTATAATCACATCGGTAGGGTACGCAATTAATTATGACACTACATCAGAACTCGTTTGAAACAACGTATGCACAGTTCTGAAAGTTTGTCAAAGCTACTAAAATGACTGTTATATTGAAGTACGCTGTAATCATATAATAGTACTCTGAACGATATTTAACCCTTTGAGTCTTACAAAGAGACCACAATCTCAGCTTAGTTTTCACTCGGTGCTGAAAGCTATAAAATTGCGAATAAATTTGGAAAGCTATCTACGTGCCCACAATTTGAAGAATTAGAGTAAAGTATTTACATGCATAAAAAAATCCTCATTTCCATGAGCTACATTCAAGAGACTAATCAACTTCCCTGTCAAGACATGAACACAAAAAGATACAAGGCCTCTCTATGACGTACTGCAAAGACGAGTCCAACCGAACGAGACTACTTCTTTGCCTCATTACACTCTTAAGCCTCTTATTCGATGTAATTTCAAAATCAATCAATAAAGCTAGGACCCAGAAAACCACGCTCACAAATTTGGGCTGCCCGACTCTAGCGATGGAGTTCTTTAGGCAGGTACCTGTTCAATTGTTAGTAGGGACAAATGTCGCTTTCTACAATAAAATGACTAATTTCTCTCGCACAATGGAGAAATGTCGAAAGCTCTAAAATCAGGCTTTAAAGCAACACGGGTGCAAGTATCAATGAAAATGAATTAGATATTAAATGATGAAATGACGTGCTGCACTAAAACCTTCATTAATGAAAGCCAGAATACAAATTCAAAATGTGTTGACTGATAAAGACAGTAAACAATACAGATGCTTCGAAAATTTGTCTCGATCAATATACTCTTCGACCAATATGCTGAAAAGAATGTTTGCAAAATCGATTCACTGTAAAGAAACTTCTAAGTTCTAATTAAACAGAAATAGAAGTTGAGCTGAAGAAAGCTAAGCAAGACAAAGCGGTTAAGTCAAGCCCATTGCGTGCTGTGTTCACTTTTACGTCAGCTGTATATTCAAGAGGAACAATAGAGTCAGTTAGCTGACATAAACAAAGGAAAGCAAGCAAAGTGCTCAAAGGAGCAGCCTATAGCAAACGCTTCAACAATAAGAACCAATCGTCCCATCATGGGAGGCACTAGAGAACAAGCAGTTCTATAGAACTGCAGAGCCATGTCGACGGCCATCGAAAGGAGCGTCAAAAGCTAAACAAAGAAAATTATGAAGCCTCAGATTCTTTTTCGCAGAAAGTCGAAGAGACAAAATCTCAATCGTGAACAGAGTTGCCGCACGAATGGTTCGCTCACGCCATCTTTTCATTCCGTTGATCAAATTAGCTTTCTTATTTTCACACCGTGAACTGTAACAACGACTGCAGGCCGTGCGCTCTCTCTTTATCAATACAAACTTTCTGTCATAGGTTTTGCTCCGTATTTTTACGTATAAATAATGAGAAACACGCAAAATAACTTTTGGATACTTAAATCTTTTACTACGTAATTGTGAAGTAAATGCATCGAGGTAGGAAAAGTTATAACTCCGTACTTTTTGAAATTCGAGTTTCGTAAATTTATGTAAAACTAAAGTATACAATCATACCGTACGTACTCGAACCAAAAGAAGCGAGAAATACAAGTAAATTATCTTTAAATATTTTTCAATTAATCCTACAGTCGATAATTAGATAGAGCGCAGTTCGTGCTTGTATTCAATTGATAGGAATTAGAATCAAAGTCCGTAAAAATACTCCTCCCCAAATGCATAGTTCGTATTTAAATTAATCCAGGAGCAGATATCAACCATGATAAAAGTGGAACCATAAAACATACTCTGTGCATTGTGCATGTATTCATCAATGTGCAGGTTTACTTGCAAAGTCACGGCCGCTGACGCATTGACGGCTCAATTGAAGCATCATCGATCGATTGGCAGCTCCTACCACTCTCCATGGAGCGATGCAGGTGAGAGCAATCAAGGAATCCGACTCATTGTTCGGGGAAAGCCGAAGCCTGATTCCACGGCGAGCTGCGAGTATCTCGGCAAAACTTGTCGTTGTTAATAACCAGTAACAATGATGGTATCATGAATACATCAGCCATGCTAACACGTCGGAAATATTTTCGCTTGCTGCCCACACGCGTTTCACGCAAACAAGCACAAAGAAGTAATTCTACGAGAAACTAACAGGAACTTTTACATGCCGTAAAACTGACCTTAACCGTTGGAATTCTGAACACGTAGTAAATAGTTTTGCAACCCTATTTTAAATTTAAATATGTACTTTACATTAACTCCGTGAAGTTTTTAACTTTCAAAGGTCAATTTTGAATATTAGTGCGTTTAGATAGCCTAGCTGGTGCCAGACGCACAATATTCCCTCGTTTGAGAATCTGGGAGAGTCGTGATGCTTCTCCAGCTGTAAAAATGTGAATGTATAATAATACAAAGCAAAAATTGAACCGAGATTGAAGTATCCCAGAACAAAGTACTCAAAAAATTAAAGAAATCTGAGGAAATCGAAGAACCATAATTTTCTAAAATGGGGTAGTATTTTAAACAATTCGAAACGATTACATTTTTAAGTCTAATCGTCGTACTCACGCTTACCTCCATGTTAAATGATGTTAATGTTAAAAAGTTACTTACTAATTTTACGGACACGTATTTTTATGACATGGTTCCAAAAGCAAGCAACACTCTCTGGCTAGCACTGACAGTTTCTTATAGATGTATACTCCCATACTTAGAACTTCCATCTACCGGCTGACGACCAGCCCGTTTTTTAGATGTGGGCTCTAACTGACCACGTACGTAAGTCTCCAAGAATAGCATCATTTCTGCAAGCAACTGGAAGGTTTGTGCCACTGTCTTTATGCTGACGTTGGAAAATTTAAATAAAATAAATTTCAACTAACAAAATTAATACAAGTACACAAAATGCAAATACAAAAAAATTAATACATAAAATGCAAGCATCATATACAGACGCAGAGTGTTCTACCATAAAAAGAACGAACGAAGGTCTTTCAACGATCGAAGTAATTAATCGACAGTATCAAGCAGAATAGACTGCGTGCTGAGCTTGACTTTCAACAGGAGTTGTGTGCTCGCTGTGCGCTTGTAGAGCGCTCAGTATCGTTCTCATTAGTTCCGACGAGCGCCTCTCACCAGGACAGGCTTGTGAGGGAAGCATGGCATACACCATGCCATCGCGCATGTGCGAGGCAGCTCAGCGTGAGCGAATTGAACGAATTCGGCCGACTTCCTGCATAAAATTCCCTACATTATCACCTGAGTGAAATGTAGAGCTGTCAATCTTCACGTCTCTGGTACATTCGCACAAGCTCTCGCCCCGACACTGCAGGACGATATTTTGTGAGTTTACTTTCATGACTGAATTCAAAACCAAAGGCCTGTTCTATGACACATTCGATTATCATCAGCCGTACACGATACCCAAAAATCTACCTCCATCGCAGTACTTAATCAAAAAATTAAAACACAAAAAACAAAATTTTGCGCAATTTGTGTACCAGATTGTGTAAAAACTTACCAAAACAGTAAAGTATATAGTAATTACGTGGTCAATTTTTACAAGCTTTGAATGAAAAATTAGTCCGACGCATCTTTCCAGCGTAGTTTTAAACCGTTCCGTAATACATTTATTCTTCATTAATACTATTTAACCCAAACTTACGGAAACTTCAAGAAAAAATCATTACAATGTGGACAAAACTTATTCTGCTTCCAGCTTTAATTAAATTTAGGGTAGCCATCGTTACATTGATTCACTTTCAGAACCTATAACTTCTCCCTCAATATTGCTAAAAAACATTTATCAGACAGTTCGTTGACTTACAAGCCTGAGAATGAGTAGTAAACCATAAATGTAACATAGCAAATCCCAGAGAAAAAATTCATCGATTTGATAGATATGCAAGACTTACGTTTCTTTGATGTTTGGTTCTAAATACTCCTTAAAAGTATCGGAAGTACGATGCTCTACAACAAATCGTATGGAATATGGAAACCAATGCACGATTTCATAGGGTTACAGCTCGCGTTTGATAATGATGGAGAAAGGGCCACAACGTTATACGAGGTAATGAGCCAAAAGCTCAATATAAATTCCCCTCAAGAACCAGCTCAACTTCCTCAGTGAATATCAGGGGGCTGAACAAGAAGCGAAGTTCAGTAATAATAAAACAGCAAATATAACTTCCATTAGCTTCATATCTAAAGCGATCATTCGTAGAATAAATTGGATTACTAGTTAGGTAACACATTCAATACTTAATTAGTTATTACACAGTATATGAGAAAGCAGAGAATACTTCAGCTCTATAACATGATAGTAAGCCACTCGCATCACAAGCGTATGTCGGCCAAAATATTGAACAAATATCTGACACATTAACATAATTTAGGCATACAAGAAGGAACTTTCACCCTTCAGTCTCAAATCTGTATGAATTATCAATTGGAACTTCTCATCCTATGATAAGAGATACACAGCGGAAGTCGTTTCAAAACGAAAGTGTAACGCAAATAAGAACTTGGAGTAACAAGTCATTTAGAAAGCACTCGCGAATTACAAAATGGAAGCTTGAACTTTTTGGCTGAGTGCCAAGTCGTTCACACCCCTGACGTAATCTGACATATTTCATAAATGCTGCAAAATTTAATCGCCTATATCGCGCCAGGGATGGTCCATCATCCAAGTCTACCATTACCCGTAATTCATTTCACATTATCACCGGAATTAAAACAGATATATTATCCAATAAAAATTCCCCTGTTCGAAAAAGTATCAAAAAATATTGTGAAGATCTAACGCCACAATGATCTTACGGCATCAAAAGGGTCACGGAAGGAAATAGGTAGAGGGAAATTACCTGATACAAGATCGAAGAAAGTGCGGACGATGAGCTGCCACAAAATTTCGAGAGCAGATTTAACACGTCCGGATCGTCACAAAAGGAAAAGTGGTGGCACATAATTGACATATTACTTCCGATGACACCAAAGGGCGTTTGCTTGATATCCCGCATGCAGTTCACCGCACGCCTCTCGAATAATCTTCCCATTATGTGGGCCCGATTCTCCATTAATCTTCTGAAAGAAAATTTTCATGAAAATGAGCTCGCTCAAATTGCCGGTGTTTGAAAATTCACTGACAAATTATATCGAAGGCATTAAGTCATACTTCCACGAAAAAAGTATATACATGAAAAACTTTGGAAAGTAACGAGTACACTCACTGCGTCCATCGATCGCGGGGAGTTTGAGTCGTTCGTTTCTGCTCATTTTAACTCGTTAGATTCGACGTCAGAGTGCATCATTTTCTCAGGGAATTCAGACATTATTTGCAAATCGATTTCGTATACACATTCATTGCAGCCGTAGAACCTTTTCTCAAAAGGCCACTCCTTACAACTCAGCAGATTTTTAGTAATAGCATTCCCATCAAAGTGAGTCGCACCGCACATTTGCTTCAGCTAATCGAGCACGTGCACATAAAAATAAGCACAGCTCAAACGTGGTGCAAGACGTTCATCGATTCCTGCCAGTGAAATAGGCTTCCATTGGACACCGCCAATGCTGCCGCCAACAAAAGCGAGCCTGCTCTGTAGGCGGTACTCAAGCTTTCCCATTACGTCCCTCAAAGTCCAATGACTCTCACTTCTAGGGAAGGGACGCCCAAATTTAAGAAACGAGGATTCCCACGCATTTTAAATGGGGTGTAATCGTGCTAGGGAGTTCGAAGAAAGCGTCGAATTAGAGGAAAATTTCTCGTTTACGAGTCCAATTGAGGTGCGAGACTTTCAATCGCTTAGACCTGTGAATGCAGCAGATTATTAGCAGAAGTCCAGACACTCCCATCTACTTATGCGGCTCAGGTTAATGCAGAGAAAGCGGAGATGCTCCAGAAAAGCCAGAAAATTTACTTGCAATGCAAAACACACTCAGAGAGCACGTGTCGAATATAACTCAGCAAAACGTCTAAAAATACCAACATGAGAAATGCAACTAACAGCAACATGATGAAATAATCTCAGTGGAAGTCTGGAAAGCTTAAACATTTCTCTTCAAGTTTCTTGCTATAGCTAGACAACCTGAGCGCACAGGTTCGATTCAACTTGACGGCGCCTCGCTCATTAGAAAGTAGCAATTAGAAAGATGAGGTCAAAACACTCACCAAACTGAACGCGTAATATACTCTTCCTGCTACTTCAAGTCTTGCTGACGTAGTGCTGAAAACAGAACTAGGGAATTCAATTCCTCACGGTAAACTGGCTACGGTCGAAATGATCAACACATTTTCCCTCTCCTGAGTACATTCAGAGACGCTCGTCTCTCGGCGTGCAATATTTATGAGTGGTGTGCCGATTAATCGGCATCGGCAAAAATTTTTGGGATTGGCACTTCACAAATATTTACCGAGTGTAAATTCTCTTCAACGGATGTCTGTAGGGACTGTCACAAACACAAAGAGTCACAAAAGCTGTACCAAGTATGCTAAAATCATTACATGAAGGACATGTAGTTAATTTGCAATAGTGATTAAGCCGCTGATGGCTAATCTGATAGCGTTCAAAATAGGTGACACTCATGGTACAGTAATATGTTTTATTTCACCGGATATAAAACACCTTGGGCTTTGCACAATTATTAGTTGTATAAGCGATAGATCAAAATACCGAACTACATATCTAATATATCTTTGACCATTATAAATGACACTTACTCTCAGATTGGCTAAAAGTATGACTGTGTCCCACCAACAACTTGGATATTACTGTAACTAGGAACTAATATGAATGTGTGTGGAGTGGCATTATTTATACAGTAAAAAACATCCACTATGACGTTGAAAACTTTCAAAGCTACATAGAGGTCATCAGATCACCCAATAACAGCAAAAACATCCAGAAGCAACTTTTTACAATAAATTTATTTTCTAATATCTTCAAAAAGATGATAACCGAGCTATCAACATGGGCTGGAATGTAGCATCGCGAAACTATTCGTACAAATAAAGTGATGGAGACTGCAGCTTGCATAGTTTCAATTGTGCACTTGAACTGAAATGCACGAGGATGACACGCGAACGATTAGAAATAGTTTAACTTTACGAAAGTCTTGATACAAGAACCAATTTTCAAACCTTGAACCGAACTATTGTGTAGCCAATAAAATTATTCATCTTTTAGAAATTTACAGCTCAAAACTCATTTCTACCTAAATGTTCAACATCAAAGACCATACTCAAAGGTTGGAATCTCAGAAAAAACTCAGTCTCAGTGTAGTCACAAAAACGCAAAACGTTGACAGAACATTTTC